>CAKAOH010023704.1:15991-193512 GCA_916701665.1 Sebastiscus tertius | reverse complement strand
ACTTTCTGCACAAGCTAGCTTCTCTTTTGTTACTAGGATTTCTGTTACAGTATAAATGTTTCCCTAGTAGCATACAGTGTAGCATTTTAATGGAAAGTCATAGAAAATAATTCAGCCAACCACAACAGTTTAAAGGCCCAGACACACCAAGCCGACATCAAAGAACTAGCAGCAATGAAGGCCGACCATTGCATCGTTTCATGTCGCCTGTGTCTTGGCCAAAAAAGTTGCACTCAAACACACCTGGCAAAGACTACAGCCACTCCCAACTACCACGTACGTTCTGCGTCTGCGTGAGAGGAAATAACTCTCCACACCAGCAGGCGGCGGTAGTCTGTACTCGTCATTCAAAAATGGAAACCGGAAGACCGAGGACTGCGGATATATACAAGCCGTTGTTATGATACCTTCATGATATATAAAGCAGCATTTGCTGAACATTTTCACACCACTCTCACAGCTTCATTCCAGATGGCCATGTTGATGTGTGTTGGAATGATCCGATGAGATGAAGATGAAAAATTGAGAAGAGCTTGACGTTACTCGTTGGCTCGCTTTCCTCACTTCCGTTTCTCTTTTTGTGCGCTGATTTGTTTAAGCTGAATCGGCTGCGCCGCCGATTTCAACATGCTGAATCGACCATAAAACAGTGCAGGACACACCTCAAAAACTAGGCTGACAGACGCTCACCCAAGGCCCAAAATCTGGCCGACGGCCGACCGTCGGCTTGGTGTGTCGGGGCTTTAACAACAACAGCCTGCTCCCTCCCTTTACTGTCTATGTTAGCCAGCAGCCTCTAATACTCTGCAGATGTTATATCAACCCCTTATGTAATGGAATTATTGTGCAGGTTTCAGATTAATTTAGAATTCCAATAGATATTTCTTGTGCCTTTTGCAGAGCACTCCTACAAATGTCAGCTGTTGCCTTAAGACAGTCGACAAATTGCCCACTTATATGGCAACTTTTTCCATCTGCAGTTCTTCTGTGGCTTTTTCTGCTTTTCTAAAAAGCATTTGAGTGTTTCTCGCTGTTGGCAGCAACAGCGGAACAGCAATAAATTATACTCCATTTCATCCGCATTTTTCCATCAGCACACTTTTGTGATGAAAAAACACAGCTTAAGAATCCAACAGAGAAAATGATGCTAATGTTTTTAACTGAAATTGGGACACTATAAACTGAAGAAAGTAGCTAGTACAGAGAGGAGGAAAACCAAACAGCTCAAGCAACTGAACCATTAGTCTGCATGTGACTGTTTGTTTTTATGTAGATCATTAACTGCATTTGTTTTCAAGTAGTTTTTGCAGCACTTTGAAGCATTTTCATTTTTTAACAATAATAGCGTGACAAGGTGCAGAAGTTGTATAACTGGAGCAAAGATATTAATAGTAAATATTCTGACCATGGCTGACTGTTAAAAAGCAAAAAGGCTGCCACAGATGATTACTTTTCTACCAGTGTGTATGTGTGAGTAAAGTGTTTGTGTGTGGGTGTGTGTGAGCATATGTATATTGTGCCAGAGGTATCAACCTTTTGGCCATAAAATATTCTTTTCTCTTGCAGTATCTGTCTCTCCGTAGGCTTCTGCCGGAGGTGCGAGCCTATTGTAAACACAGTGAACTAAAACTCTGAAAGGGGAAACCAGTGGAGTAACTTTAGGTTACCTTAAGTTACTACTTGTTTCATTTTCTCTTTTTTTTTTTTGTGTAGACCTTTTTTTGCTAACATAATAGAAGTATTTATTTTGTACATTTAATAATGTATTAAAAAAGATGTATACATTTTAAATTATGATGTTGTATTTTAATACTAATTATATAAAGATGTTAGCTATAATTGTCAATGTATGAGTAGTGTTGCATTTTGACATAGCCTTGCTGCTTGTGTAGCATGTGCACTTTGTTTGTTTTGTCTGGTTAAAGGTTACAAAGCATAACAATATGACACTGAGCATAACTTGAGTATAATACTGTTTAATTCTGTTTTAATTCCTGTTGCTTAATTTAATTCCTAAATTCTTTAAGTGCATATAGTAATGATAAGTTTTAAAAAAAAAAATAGCACATCTATACTCCCCGTCCCAATCATTCCATGGGCTATAACAGTCCTCTCTTCACATTGCAGGTGTTCCTATGGAACATGGATAAGTACACCTTGATCCGGAAGCTGGAGGGGCACCACAATGATGTGGTGTCTTGTGAGTTTTCACCAGACGGGGCGCTGTTGGCCACCGCCTCTTATGACACCCGAGTGATCGTGTGGGACCACCACAAGGCCACCGTCCTGCTGGAACTTGGGTAGGAAAGAATTTCTCAATTTGGGATCAGTAAACCGTCCGTCCACCGGAATATTTCCATTTGCCAATCTCTACAATACAAGTATTGTATTTTGGGGGAACTTAAGGTCCACCTACTAGCTTTTTCTGGAGCTTTCATACCTCAGGGTTTTCCTCAGTGGATGAAGTTTGTCTAACAGTGGTCACAAGTGGTAATTACAGGATCATAGTAAATGCTAAAACACAGCAATATCTATTTATATCTTGGCTAACATTAGCTACTGGTCATACGAGACCACATAAGGCTGGAAAACCCCCTGAGTGTACTGAATTGAGCCAAACTGTGTATTATTGCAACTTGTTTTATTTTCAAGAGAATAAATTAATTTCTTAAGTCACAAGTTATAAACTGTCTTATTTGTGAATGGTTGGACAGCCTCACCATTTTAAAACAGTGAATACTGATGCTGTTATTAAATCTCCTACTTTTCAACTTTCTCCAGCCATCTCTTCCCTCCTCCATCACCCATTTTTGCTGGAGGGGCAAATGACCGCTGGGTTCGCTCTGTGAGCTTCTGCCCTGATGGCCGCCACATTGCCAGCATTACTGATGACAGGTAAGAAGCTGAATGATAAACTAATATTCCTTAAACTGGTTATATGCCATTTCTTAACTCCACTTATTGTGTTTTCACTCGGTTTAGTGGTGGGTCTCTGGGTTTTCCGTGCTTTAAGAGGAACTGATCTTTTCTCTTTGAATGGGGGATCTTTTAAAATGAAAAGGATTAACATGTTGACTTGAGCATAAACCATGAAAAACCATTATCGCATAAAATATCTGTCTTTTTCGCTGTCGTGGGATATTGTGTGTCCTGCTGTCTGTTCTAGGAGGTTAGCTATATCAGCACGAATGTTTCAGCAATAGATAAACAAGTGCACTGTTTGCAACACATATTTCAACGTGTTCAACTTCTGAACGAGAAGTGATTTCAGTACAAGTCTTGACAAACCCCACACGTTCAGCTGCGTGCCTATATAAACAGCATAGTGCAGCAGAAAAAGCTTCACTGTTGGCTGCGGTTTTTTGTTTCTAAGTCTTGCTGAGGAGTCATGAGTCTTAAAGAGGACTTGGGAGCACAGAGCTACTGTATGCTGGTCTGTTTGGCCCGGGGTCACATGACTGTCACAAGGTAGCTATTAATCACTCTGATCGCTCGCTGGCCGAGTGCTGAAATGTTGGCAGGAAATATGTTGAGAATAGAGGCAGGAGGAAGCGCTGCAAAATGGCGGTTGTGGAAAAAAACAAACCAACTCAGCCCTCCCACTGAAGACTCTAAATATTTCAGGGATAAGTCATAATGTTTTGACCAGCAGTGTGATTATTTTAGGTACCGTAAAATTAGAAAATACAAGTAATGAACAGATGCTAATTAATAGAAAACTATATGTGATTTTATTTTTTTTATTTTTTTTGCTCCATCCATAGAAAGATATATCGACAACTTGCCAGATTGCCATACAATTTAGTAAACTAAGAGTCCTAAGATCTTCTAATGTTTTACAAATTTAATTTATAATCTCAAAATGTCAGTTTTCATCTCTAGAAATCTCATAATCTAAAGGTCAGATTGGCAATAAATTTGCTTATCACATTCATGCCATCCTAGTAATAATCCCTTTTGATTTGAATGACCCTATGGCCACGTTCTAGCACCACCTCTGGGGGAAAACTCTCAAGTCGTGTGCAAACAGAAAGCGAAGAATATTTTCACATCATTTGTGTGAATTGAAATGACCTCTGGACTATTACAGTCTGTGTTTATTCACCCCAAACAGACAATGTACCAACTGTACAGACGTTGGCTGTGAGCTAGCTACCAACGTACACACCAACCATCTGCTGGAGTGTTTGTGTGTGTGTGTGTTTGTGTTCAGCTCAGTCTCTGACTGTAAACTCACTCATATCTCATCAGGAACTCCAGTTCTGTTATTTCCCTCCAGTCTCTCCGTTCTTCCTCTCATCTCTGCATGTTTAAGTAGCAGGTTCATAAAGCCCCGGGGTATAGCATCAAATTAGTTCTGATGTGATGTGTGATATGTTTGATAGCTGCTCTGAGTGAAGTAGTTGCAGAGCTGGTGGCTCAGGAATTGTACGAGAGAGGAGATTATGTAACTTTCCATAACCGTCACCAGTCTGTGTAATAGCACATTTGTCAATGTGATGACAGGTTCATATAATCATGATGTAATAGTTAGTTGTCGTGTCTTTTCTAGCCAAACGGCTACCGTGATGCTAACGTAGCAGCTAGGTAGCTCTCACGCTAACAAGCTGCTCGCCTTGTGATACAAATACAAAGTTTCCTTCATGCAGTGTGGATTCTGACAGCAGTGTTTTTTTTCCTGTCTCTGCTCAGGCTGGTTCGTTTCTGGAGCATCGAGGAAAGGGCCCCTCAGGCCATCGCCTCTCTCTCTAATGGCCTCTGCTGTGCCTTCTCCGCTGAAGGAAGTGTCCTTGCTGCTGGGTAAGGCTCTATTACACGTACAAACGCCCACCAATCCTGAACATACAGATCACATTACCTCCGTCGCACCTTATTGACTTCTGCCTTATGATAGAGGAGCCTGAGGAAACCAGTTCTCCATGTTTCATCTCCGCTTGCTGGCACCATGTGCAGGATGTTTGCATTCTTGGCTTTATCTTTAGTTTTGGTTTAGAAACTCACTTTGCTTTTTTTTTTTTGTTTGTTTGTTCTAGGACTCGTGATGGTAGTGTACACTTCTGGGAGTGTCCTCGTAGCGTTCCCAGTCTGCAGCACATGTGTAGGATGTCCCTCCGCCGGGTGATGACCACCCAGCAGGTGGAGTCCCTGACCATCCCTACGCTGCTCTGTGACTACCTGACCTACAAAGTCATCTAATCACCCACCCACCCACCACAGCGCCAACTGACACAACTGCCCCTGCCGCCGCAGCAGCATGCTGGAAAACCAATGATTTATTTTCTGAAAAATAAACAGTTTTTCATAGAACTTTGTTGAACAAACAAAAGCAATCAGGAGTGGAGGAAAAAGGTTACTTTTCTTGAAACCCCAGAGCCACGTCCTCGTTTCAAACCCCCCCCCACCACATCCGCTCACAGAAGAATATTGTGTTTTCTAAATATTTATTTTTGCAAGTACTTAAGTCAATAATTGTGTTGGGGGTCAGTGCACCACCCATGCCTGTAAGGGGCGAGTTATTTCGGAGGCCCTCCTATCCCCCTCCATCATATTGGTGAGGTGTACCTGTAAGTGTTCAGCTCCGGCTCTCCACCAGGTTCAGTAAACTCTTTTTTCTTTTCTTCCAACCTTGTGAGGGATCTTTGCAGCGGTGTTTGCTCTTAATGTCAGGTTCACTAGTGGGTGAGCTAAAGGGAAGAGACAGGTTGGGATGTTTAACGGATGCAGGGTTTTTTTTAAGGCCAATACTCAGATCTGTGAACTACTGATATTGTGGACGTATAGTATCTTTACAGTGATAAATCATCCAGGCAGATATTGGGTCATTGCAGATATGTCGGTATTGGCGTATATGTCGGCCGGTAAATGACAAGACATTGAAGTGCATAAATGCCAAAGATATTTTTTTTTTTAAACAGTATCATCATTCTGTCCACTCAGAGAGTAGTAAATTCTATTTTTCAACTGCAAAATCTTCTACCCAGTACATTTCTTGGATTTCAGTTGTTACAAAAACAAATTTATGGGAACTGATAATTTCATTATTGGATTTTTTTTTTTTTTTTTTTTAAACTCTCAAATATCAATATCTGTAGTGGCCTCAAAAATCCTGTATCGGTCGGGGGGGGGGATACTTTACACCATCTATTTGATTTGGTTTACCAGGGACGTACCTTAGAACCCTGACTAAGGATGTCTTCATTCATTTGGATTTACTCTGTGACTGTGACAGCACGACTTTACATCATTGCAAATAGTTGTTGTTTTTTTTTACCAGTATTAGCACTATGGAGTAAAGTTTTATGAGTAGGTCACCATTTTTATTTTCTATTGCGTGCACAAGCACTGATTTGATTGTTGGTGGTGGTAATAATGCATCAAGAAACACAGTAATGTACCGCAAAAGGAATAAGATCGGTAGTGGATGTAAAACAATACAGGCTCCAAAATGTCTCCTTTGCAAAGGATTTATGAGGAAGGAATGCATTCAACAGGTATACCCCCACACACACAATGTGTTGTGGTGACAAACACTGAATGTAAACATAACTTTGTTTACACGAAAACTCCAAAGGGTACCTTTTTTGAAACCCTCCTTAAATAGCCCCTAAAAATGCACTACCAAACTATCTGTCATCAGAGCTTAAGTGAAATTGAAAACCAACAATTTGTCCAACCCTGACTTCCAACAAGATTCAGGTTCAGCCCAAAAAATGTCTTGGACTGGCGACATAAATGTCATCAATATACTTGAATTAACTTCAGTGTGTGCCCCGCACCGCCCCAAAGCCTTTTGAGACCAGTGTTGTTGGATGGTTTCACCCTAAAAAGCAAAGCTGCTGTACACAGAGTTCCATGTGATATGTATGTGTGTATATATAAAATTGTATCATATCTATAAACAAGTTAAGTTTTTTTCCACTTTTGTCATTTATATCCAGTTCTTCTGTTGGAACATTTTTTGTATTTTGGTCTTTTTTTTTTTGTTCTCCTTTTAAATGTGAAAATGTCTACTAGTAACTTACACGTCTTACTGCTAAAGCCCAGAAAGAAAAAAGTGTGTGTATTACATTTCTTTTACAGGTCAGGTTTTAGACTGCGGCAGTGGAAGTGTTACTTGCGCTCTTGTCGCCAATAATTCCAGCAACCCTGAAAGTAATAAAAAGCTACCAACCAATCAGCTGCCTGCCTCAGCCATCTCGGTGTTAACAGACCTTCATGTTCACTCTTGATAGAAATAAATGCTACATGATAATCCGCAATGATCCTTAAGATGGAGCGTTCATAGAATCATCCGTTTCTCGGTCATTTTCAGTTTGTATGTCAGTGGATGTGAGATGTGAAGAAGGGAAAGTGAGCTTTTTAATGTCGTCCTGTTTGTGTTTCTGTAGTGAGTGAGGTGGGGTGCAGAACAGCTGCCAGTCGTTCTTGGAAACAAGTTCTCTGACAGTGCTAATGCCAAAGGATTTTCCCTTTTCAGATAGCTTATGAACTCTTAAGTTTTCTGCTAAAATGTGTAGAGGGTGTCTCATGAATGGGTTGCAGTGCTTAGTTCTCTATACAGAACCTTAACAGGGGTTTGCATTACATGATGTAACCATTGTGATTGGAAAAAACACAGTCCTGCCTCAGTGAGATGCAGTATGAAGTGGCAAATATATCAAATATATATGAATGTATAAAGTTTTCTTTTCTTGTATTTTTCTTGTTGTTTTTTAGTTCCAATAAAGGCTTTTTGACAAAAATAATGGTTGTTATTGATGGGTATGTTTTTTTTCAGAGAAAACCTGGTTTCAAGTCTCCTGTGTTTCTCTGTAACATGAAATATTTGGCGATTAATATGATGCAATGATCAAAGTTTGAGAAAACAAGTTTGATCAGATTTTCTTGGCAGCGACTTGCAAACAAGTAAACGTTAACGCAACTGACATTTTAATTGAAACATTAGCTCTGCTTTAATTGCTGCTCGGAAGTTCATTATCCAAGCTGAGCCTGAGCCAAGTCATTCCTAGAAGTTAGAAGAGTACAGATGGGGAGTGTCTTCGTAGATAAGTGGTTACAGTGCCAGCACATAACATGTGTCTTGAGTGATCTGATCTCAAGTGAACAGTTCTAGCGTGTGAATGCACTCAAGACGCATTGAGTTATGCATTGAGATCGGATCTTTCAGACCACATTCAGAGGTGGTCTGGGTCGCATATGGCCACATTCTTTTAGCAGTGTGTATGTGAATGTGTCCTGGGCCACATTAAGGAGGACCACCTACGAAAAAACGAAAAGAAAAAACTGCAAAACAGGAAGTGACTGATGATGTAATTCCCTGCCTATAATACCCATAATACTGAATCTACGTATATAGGATATCTACATAAAAGATATTGCTTAGTGTAGTATACTCACCATTCAGAATACCAAAGACAGTTTTTACATATTAAGTTCAGGCAAAATTGGAAAAAATAAAATCATTGTCTGCAATATAAATGCAAAATGATTAGAGATTATCTTCATGATTGAAAGCATGCTTTGTTCTCTTGGAACTATAATAATCAAAATTGTATTAAAATCTTTTTTGGTTCATTGATTGTAGACACAGTTGTCTTACACTCATTACTTTGAATATAAAACAACATTATTGGAGTATTGGTAGACAAATACAAGGATTATAAGGACAACATAAGCCTCTTTCACCATAGGTTCCAATTACAGCAAGTTTAAAGGTCCCATATTGTAAAAAGTGAGATTTTCATGTCTTTTATCTTATTAAGCAGGTTTAAGTGCTATATAAATACTGTTAAACTATCAAAACACTCAATATACAGAGAAATACACACAGCCCGTATTCAGAAACTGTGCATTTGAAACAAGCCGTTTTTGTCCATTTGTGATGTCATAAATATACAATACTTATATCATTACATGGTTTTAAACATAAACATTCTAAATGTGTCCCAGTTTATTCCTGTTGCAGTGTATGTAAATAACATCAGCTGACAGGAAATAAAACATGGACCCAAGCTGTTGCCTAGCAATGCAATTCCATTGAAATGCACTAAAACAGAGCATTTCAGGCAGAGGGTGAATATACAGGTATATTCAGGCAGACAGCATGAGGAAAATAAAGGTTTTTTTAAACATTACAGCATTTAAACATGTTCTAGAAGAAACACAAAATACAAGTATGAACCTGAAAATGAGCATGATATGGGACCTTTAAAACTGGACCCAGGTAAGATGGCTGCCATATGGTTCCACCCTGGAATGACAAGTCATTAGAACGTTGGTGCCTTCAAATGAAACTCGTGAGCTCGTGTTTACAACATGGGAAGTCGTGTACACAATATGCTTGGTTCAAGTGGTTAAGTCGTGAAGAACACTGCTGCTAAGCAATATTAACGTTACGTCTTAACAATTTAGCAAGCTAGCAAGCAGGTAACATAAAGCAGTAAATGCAAAGGTATGATGACAGAGGAGGCCGTTGGGAATATTAAGACTTATTATAAAATTATGAAGAAAAACAATATACAACTAAAATTACAATATATGAACTTATTATGCGCCGAAAAATGAACTTCCATCAGCGCCGCCATTTCTGACAACGTCAACAAACACGTCACAACTCGTGAACTCGTGAGCTTTCATATGGACTCATCTCGTAAACACGATAAACACCACGACACTTGAAGGCACCACGTGTCACATCTACTGTTTTATATATTCTTGGAATTTTTACCTCAGGGATCCTCCCTGAATGGAAATCTACCAGCATCTAAAACACAGAGACAACACACTTCTATCAGCTGAATGGAAATCTACCAGCATCTAACACACACACTCACACACACACACACACACACACACACAAACACACACACACACACACACACACACACACGAACGCACGCACACACACACACACAGCTCTGTGCTCAGTGTGCACATGAGCTGTGATCGGGTTTATTATTGACCCGGAGGACACTGATACGGAAGCAGAGTGACAACAGATCGGAGCTCAGCTTCTGTCTGTAGAGGGAACTATTCATCAACTGAGAACTAAACATTTAAAGGTCCCATATTATAAAAAAGGGAGATTTTCATGTTTTTTTTATTATAAAGCAGGCTTAAGTCCTATATAAATGCTGTGAAAGTATCGAAACGCTCAACCCACAGGGAAATACACACAACCCGTATTCAGAAACTCTGCATTTGAAACAAGCTGTCAGGATTTCTGTCCATTTGTGATGTCACAAATATACAATATTTAGACCCTTTACACAGATTTAGACGTAAACATTCTAAATGTGTCCCAGTTTATTCCTGGTTGCAGTGTATGTGATAGTCATCAGCTGACAGGAAGTACACATGGACCCAAGCTGTTGCCTATAGCAACGCAATTATGTTGCAATTTCATCGCAATTCCATTGAAATGCGCTAAAACAGAGCGTTTCAGACAGAGGGTAAATACAGGCATATTCAGGCCGACAGTATGAGGAAAATAAAGTGTTTTTTGAACATTACAGCATGTAAACATGTTCTAGTAGAAACACAAAATACAAGTGTGAACCTCAAAATGAGCACGATATGGGACCTTTAATACACCAGCTGCTAAATCTCTTCTGGCTTAACACGTTAACTGAGCTCCAAACTATAGGCAGGGCATTTGAAAAACTCAACAGCAACGTCTGTTTCCAGACATCACAAGTGTTTCTCATTATGCCTCAAACCTGATAATGACCAGAGCAGTTCACTGGAACTCATTTATGTATATTTCTTCGTTCGGCACATTTCTGACATGTGATTTGAAAAATATAGGGGTATCATTTTGAAACCAAAACCTAAAATATACGTTTCAGTTTCTGTTTATTCTCTCAAAGGAGAACACAGGATGTGATCTACAGAGCAGATAATGTGCTGTAGCCAACACGGAATTTGATTTCAGTTTGACTTTAAGTATTGAGAGTGTGATTAGATGCACAGTATATATCTATAGGCTACATTAAGCCTATACATTATAGTTAGTAAAGAAAAAAAATGTTTGATGGCTCTGCTGCAAAACCTGCATCACATTTGACCTTTAGTGCTTTTTCCACTTTGTTTTAAAGTAGGTGCCACAAGTGAAATAATCCAGTTTAATCTGTGCTATGTCTTTGTGATCTCTGTTTCATCATCATGTGGCTTCATGAGGATCTGAGACTCTGTGAAAGAGAGATTTCAATAAGCAAAGGAAGTGAGTCATCGCTGTGTTATGGGCACTTGAGGACTGGCGGGTGGAGCAGCAGTCAGCACGTAAAACGAAAAACTAACTGCAGGCTTCAATTCTTCATTTACTGTTAAGTAGAATGACGCATGGCGATCCATTAATATTCCCCCGTGGATCAGAGAGAGGAGCTGTGCTGTGGAGGAGGAATGTGTTACGTGTCAAGACTGTGCACAGAAACTCGTTCAAGGCCTGGTTCCTCCTCATAAATACACAAGCTCATAAAACACATGCCTGAAATCCAAAGGAAAGCTGATTCAAATGTGCATCTAAAAGGACACACCTCAACATCCTGGGAAACATGTGATGCTATACGAACCTTTTAAAGTTTCTCTGATGTACAAAACATGTAATTTCACAGTTTGCGCAACTTTTTTCCTCTTCCGAGTTTGAGGCAAACAAGAAATAAAAATGTGTTGTGTTGGCAAATTGTCCCTCCACCTCCCCTGGCACTCCTTCAACTTTACAACCTGTGGCTGAAAGCCCAAAACAAAGCACATACAAACAGGCTGTGGACAGAAAACTAACAAGAGGTAGGGCGTTGGCCCAGCAGAGGCTGCAGGAATCCTTATAGACGCTTCATGCTACTGGAACATTCTGAGCTCTGAGAGAGGGAGAGATAACATGACGGTTAAGATTCCTCCATAATACATAAGGTGGAAAATTCCACTGTGGTATAGTAGCTTTACATAGTGTTCATGCTCATGAGAAAGTTACACAACCTCAGCTAAGGGGGATCGTACACATCATTCTGCCGAATATCTTTATATCCTTTGTCCTCCCCGAGCCATCAAACTGTACAACACCTTTCTGGGGAGGAGGGGGGACAAAGGAGGACAGTCTGCAGGACAGATAATGCACACAGTGCACTTTAATAGACTTTTTTAATTCTGCACACCACAAACAGCTCTACTCTGCAGCTTTATAGACTATTTTTTACAGTTTTTTCTACAAACAATGTACTCCTTTATTCTGCACTTTAGTATTTAAAAAAACAAAAACTCTCTTCCTCATTTCTTATTTCGCAATATATTCCATATTTGACATTGCTTAATCCCCTGGTCTCTATATATCCTATATTTTATTATCCAGCACTATATCACTTTTTGCACTATATTCACATGTTTAATAGTCCTGTATCTCAGTTGTTAACCTGCACTATATTCATTTTTTTTTTTTTACAGTTTTCTTCATCTCCTGGTATGTCTCTCTCTCACTCTCTCATCTGCAACCGCTTATCCCGTTAGGAGTCGCGGGGGGGCTGGAGCCGATCCCAGCCGACATTGGGCGAAGGCAGGGTACACCCTGGACAGGTCGCCAGTCCATCGCAGATCTCCTGGTATGTATCTGGTATATTTTTTATACTTTGTACTCTGTACTACTAACTTGTGCCTTTTTACTAATACGTTTGCACTATGGAACTGTGATGCTGGAAACTTGAATTTCCCTCTGGATCAATAAAGTTACTATCTATCTATCTATCTATCTATCTATCTATCTATCTATCTATCTATCTATCATATTTGCATTTATCTCTCTCCTCAACGGTCAGTGATCGCCAAACCAGAGCATGCAGGGATATCAGCCATCAGAGCCCCAGTCCTGTTTCGAGCTCTGCTAGTGCCCCCAAGAGGCTGCACTGTTCATCAGTGTCAGTTTTTGCTTAGAGCTTCAGTAGGCAGAACGTTTTTGGCATCATTTGGACAAAAAATTCCATAATAACCTTTCATATATTGTAATTCAAGTGTTCTGAGAGAAAACTAGACTTCTACACCTCCTCATGGCTCTGTTTTCAGGCTATAAAAAATCTATTCACAGGTCATTTCAGAGAGAGAGAGTGTCCCTTCTGGACAATATTTGTCATTGTTTTGTGTTTTTAATTGATTTCCAGTAATAAATATATAATACATTTGCATAAAGCAGCATATTTGCCCACTCCCATGTTGATAAGAGTATTAAATACTTGACAAATCTCCCTTTAAGGTACATTTTGAACATGTATGGGTGCACCATGCACCAATTGTTATTTTCATAGTTTGGATTAATATTTAAGATATAAACAGGATAAGGGCACGGTGAAGACCTGAACACCTCCCCTCTCTGCTAAACAGCCTCGTCCTGCTTTAGAAAAGTATGCAGTTAAAACAAGCAAAGAGCTAATAGAACAATGGCCAAGCGTCAGGGAGAAAGAAAAAGAAAAAGAAAACAACACAATACAGATAATTGCATTAAAAGGTCCTAAAAAATATCAGAGAAACTCATCTCTGATGCAATATTCACAGGAAATAATTTGATAAATTCATCCAAATTGCTCCTGAATATTAATTCAGAATTTTTTTATTTATAATAGTTTGTTGCACTATAGGCATCCCTGCAGGTCTACCAGAAATAACAGCGATGACAGGGATATTTCAGGATATACAGTAAAATAACGTGAATAGAATTGTGTGTGATTTGGTTTCTGATTTATGCTTCTCTTGGAAACTTTACACATTGTTGACCGTCTGTCGGTGTCATTCGATATCTCAAGAATTGGAGGGAATTTCTTTAAATTTTGGCTTGAACGTTGGATATGGATGAACTTATTTGATTTTGGTGGTCAGAGGTCAACCTCACTGTGACCTCACAAAACACATTTACAGCCATTATCTCCAGAATTCATATGCTAATTATGACGATTTTACACAAATAGGATAAAATTATGACATTTTGGACAGCTGCATTTTCAACCCTCATCTGCTGATTCATACTCCATTCAAACCTTACACATCTTTCATACATCATTAGTATTATTCAGCTTTGAAAGCCAGCAATGTATGACAGACAAGAATAATGTTATTACTATTACAGACAACAATGATTCATTTTCGGAAATAATTAATTTATTTGAAGAAAAGCTCATATCTTTGTCGTCTCAGTTATTACTGTATCATTTTCAGGATGTACATGTCATTTTTCTAATGTAAATGTGTATCAGTACTGATCACTGTTGAGACTATGCAGCACATACGCTAGTGACAGCAATCTGCACTGTTGACTCCACCTAATACCGCCACCAGCAACCTTCACCGCTGCCTCCACCTGCAGATCCTTCCAGACGCTGCAGCCCAAACCTCCACCTGCAACCATCAACCTGCACCTCTGCCTCCAAAGAGCTTTATAAATGGCCACATGGTGGTGCCATTTCACCAGAAATCACTGGTCTCTCCACCTTTAAGAAAAAACAAGTAAAAAACAAATTTAGCCCCCTTCTCCCGTGCATTTTGGATTTGGGGCTCTCACAAAGTTAGCCCGCATTTTTTTATCTAGGGCTGTTAAAGTTAACGGCATAATTACACGTTAACGCAACTTAATTTTAACGCCTCTAATTTCTTGCGTTTTTATTGTTAATTATTTATTAAGTAGTAAATAACGCTCCAAACTTACGCTAAATTTTGGTGAGGGAAAAACTGACATGGCCATTTTCAAATGGGTCCCTTGACCTCTGACCTCAAGATATGTGAATTTAAATGGGCTCTATTTGTACCCACGAGTCTCCCCTTTACAGACATGCCCACTTTATGATAATCACATGCAGTTTGGAGACAAGTCATAGTCAAGTCCGCACACTGACACACTGACAGCTGTTGTTGCCTGTTGGGCTGCAGTTTGCCATGTTATGATTTGAGCATATTTTTTATGCTAAATGCAGTACCTGTGAGGGTTTCTGGACAATAATTGTCATTATTTTGTGTTGTTAATTGATTTCCAGTAATAAATATATACATACATTTGCATAATGCAGCATATTTGCCCACTCCCATGTCCAATTGTATTAAATACTTGACAAATCTCCCTTTAAGGTACATTTTGAAAAGATAAAAATTGTGTGATTAATTTGCAATAATTAATGGCGATTAACTATGGACAGTCATGCGATTAATGAAGATGGCATATTTGAATAGATTGACAGCACTAATATTATCATGACAAACATTTAGGATGTCCAGAGATTAGGGGAAAACAAATGCAGCAGGTGTTGGAGCAGGTGTTTTATAACTGTCAAACTGCCAGAGCTGTGCAAGTGTGTTTGCTGCAATGAAACAGGATATCACAATATACCTGCTTCAAAATAAAAGCATAAAACAGCCAAAAACAATAATGGACATTGTGGAAACAACTACAAACTAAGCTACATTTGTTTTTTTTTAATTAAATGATAAATCAAAT
Source organism: Sebastiscus tertius (assembly GCA_916701665.1). Taxonomy (NCBI): domain Eukaryota; kingdom Metazoa; phylum Chordata; class Actinopteri; order Perciformes; family Sebastidae; genus Sebastiscus; species Sebastiscus tertius. Next base: position 178,052 of record CAKAOH010023704.1, on the reverse strand, counting down.
GTTGTATAGCTCTTTTTTTTTTTGAATCCTCGCACCATGCAGTATAACAGATTGGCCAGCCTGCATGATGAGAAGTCTTTATAGATTGTAGGAGGTAAATTGGATAGATAAAGAAGTTAAAATGGAGATAAATCCAAGTTGTCCGGTGTAGGAGCATTTTCACCATAGATTATATTGGTTGCTCTGTAGCCAGTTGCCTGTAACTGATGTCGTTGCAAGAAGTTATTCTTATTATTTTTCATTAAAGGTCCCATATTGTAAAAAGTGAGATTTTCATGTCTTTTATATAATAAAGCAGGTTTATGTGCTTTATAAATACTGTTAAACTACCAAAACGCTCAATATACTGAGAAATACACACAGACCGTATTCAGAAATTGTGTGTTTGAAACAAGCCGTTAGGATTTCTGTCCATCTGTGATGTCACAAATATACAATATTTAGATCATTACATGGTTTTAAACATAAACATTCTAAATGTGTCCCAGTTTATTCCTAGTTGCAGTGTACGTGAATGTCATCAGCTGACAGGAAGTACACATGGACCCAAGCTGTTGCCTAGCAATGCAATTCTGTTGCAATTTCATCGCAATTCCGTTGAAATGCGCTAAAACAGAGCGTTTCAGACAGAGGGTAAATACAGGCATATTCAGGCCGACAGTACAAGGAAAATAAAGTGTTTTTTGAACATTACAGCATGTAAACATGTTCTAGTAGAAACACAAAATACAAGTGTGAACCTGAAAATGAGCATGATATGGGACCTTTAATACACCAGCTGCTAAAACTCTTCTGGCTGCGAGCACAAAAAAGCTCATTGACACGTAAAGGGGGAGTTTACCAAAAAAAAAAAACTGAGCTCCAAACTATAGGCAGGGCATTTGAAAACCTCAACAGCAACATCTGTTTCCAGACATCACAAGTGTTTCTCATCATGCCTCACTGACCTGATGATGAACAGAGCAGTTCACTGGAACTCATTATGTATATTTCTTTGTTCGACACATTTCTTAACAAGTGAATTGAAAAATATAGGGGTATCATTTTGAAACCTAAAATATAAGTTCTCCCTTTCAGTTTCTGTTTATTCTCTCAAAGGAGAACACAGGATGTGATCTACAGAGCAGATAATGTGCTCTGTAGCCAGTTGCCTGTAACTTATGTCGTTGCAAGAAGTTATTCTTATTATTTTTCATTAAAGGTCCCATATTGTAAAAAGTGAGATTTTCATGTCTTTTATATAATAAAGCAGGTTTAAGTGCTTTATAAATACTGTTAAACTACCAAAACACTCAATATACTGAGAAATACACACAGCCCATATTCAGAAATTGTGTTTTTGAAACAAGCCGTTAGGATTTCTGTCCATTTGTGATGTCACAAATATACAATATTTAGATCATTACATGGTTTTAAACATAAACATTCTAAATGTGTCCCAGTTTATTTCCTGATGCAGTGTATGTGAATAACACCAGCTGACAGGAAGTAAACATGGCCCCAATCTGTTGCCCAGCAACGCAATTCCGTTGAAATGCACAAAAAACTGAGTGCTTCAGACAGAGGCTGAATACAGACATATTTTTATAGTCTAGGTATATAGTATATAAGTCTAATGCAGTGAGGGCCAAAGAGCAAATGTACTATGGAGTATTAGGGCCACATCGGCCAAACTTGTAAAATCTTAATATTACGAGAATAAAGTCATAACTTAACAAGAAAAAAAAGTCATAATTTTATGAGAATAAAGCCATAACTTAACGAGAAAAAAAGTTGTAATATTACGAGAATAAAGTCATAACTTAACAAGAAAAAAAGTCGTAATTTTACGAGAATAAAGCCATAATTTAACGAGAAAAAACGTCGTAATTTTACGAGAATAAAGCCATAACTTAACGAGAAAAAAAGTTGTAATATTAAGAGAATAAAGTCATAACTTTACGAGAAAAAATTACTACTAAATTACTAAAATTACTACTTTATAATATTACGACTTTTTTTCGTAAACCTATGACTTTATTTTCATATTATTACGACTTTTTTTCTCGTAAACCTGACTCTTTCTCGTGATAATATGACTTTATTCTCGAAATCTCAGATAGATTTTTTTTGTGTTGTCATTCAGTGTAACTCTACTCTATAAATCTCTCCTTAATGTTTAACTCAAGACCTGGTCCCGTCTTGGTTTTATTTTGAAGGTGACATCCGGACGTCATGCTCTTCTTCTGGTGAGCTTGCAGAAGGAGACTTTCTAGTACTTCTGGAAGTCAAAACGCGGAAACGTGTTTGAAACGTTGCGACGCGTCTTCAGGTCGCTGTTTTAGTGTGACACACAATTAGCGGCGCCAATGTGGAGGACGGGGAGGACAGGACGGTCCACAGCGGGACAGAGCGAGGAGGACAAGCTGAGGACAACCTGGTGGACATCTCCATCTCCAGCCTGCAGGCGACCAGGACCAGCTGCTGCTCATCAGACCACCTCAGCCAGCTGGAGGTCCTCTCTGTAGAGGTAGGGAGGTAGTGGAGGGTAGAGGAGAGGAGCTGCTCTGGTTATAGGGCCTGCTGCTGTTATGAGGGAGGTCTGACAACTTCCTGCTTCTTCTTCTTACTGAGACACTTTATTACAAGTAGCTGGAAACATGTGCTCTGTATTCTGTCACCTGTCAGATCCTGTGACCTCATCAGACATGGCAAAACATCTTCTAAAATTAGCAGGTATTACAATTCAGCTGCACACCTTTTTAATGCAGCAACAAATTGGTCAAAACTTAAACAAGAATTCAAATGTCAGTATATAATGTATATAGTATATAAACATAGAATTGACTTGAATAGATCGACTCCATTGTCACCGATATCCGATCCAGCTATTTGAGTCGGTATCGGCCCGATATCCGATCCGGTATCGGTGCATCCCTAATCATTTTCATATTTTGATTGCTGTAGTTCCATTTAAAGTTAAAAAGTGAAGGTTTGAGGTGTCTACCTGCATTGTTAGCAAGCTAAAGTGTAAAAATCTAGACCTTTTTCACAGAACACATGTTGACATGTCTCAGTAGGGAGAGCACAGGTGTAATCAGTAGTAATGAATAATGGCTGAATTCCATTTCGCTGCTTCAGTTTCAGGGTACTGGTGTTGTTTGTGTATGCGGCCGGCTCACTGTCATAATGTCATGGCTTAGTGGCACTCTTGAATAGAACAGAGCCATTGTTAATGTTATTAGTAGGTAAGGGTGTAAGAAAAAGTCGAAAAAAAATCAAATATCGCAATATTATGTTTTATGATACTGTATTGATTCTCAACAACACTGTATTGATTTTTAATCAATAGTTCACATGAAAAGATGAACTCAGTCAATACTTTGTTTCATTGGCAGAGAGATGCGTCCTCTCAGAGTAGTGCTATGACGTTGGATGTTACAGGGACTGTGATAAATGCAAATGTGGATCCCTCTTATGATTGTATAAAAAAGAAAACTTTTATTTTACTCAGATTTAATGTATATGGTGGCATGTTCTTTGTACTTTGACAGTTTTCTGAAAAATTTGATAAAAAATGTGCAATGTATCGCCTTAATGGCAGTATCGCAATATATTGAATCGTAACCCCTGTATCGTGATACTTATCGTATCGCCAGATTCTTGCCAATACACGGCCCTATTAGTAGGCCTAACACGTTTTTCCGACAACGACCGGATAAAGAGCATTTCAAAGACATATTGTTTTTCACCTGCATGCAAATCACAATAACGCTTTACACTCTAAAACACACTGTGGTGGCGACCAGCACGACCTATGAACCTGAGTCCAAAACTTCAATGAATTGTCAAACCTGCAGTATTTGCTCTATACCCCAGCTAACATGGTTATGTGGGCCCCACATGGGTTATGCTGGGGGTACCTGGGTACCAAGTGGGTATGGGCCCAAAATGGGCATCTTATCTGGGGCCCACTTGGATCAACTAAGTTGGTCCCACATGGGCTCCCCATGTGGGCTACCCGTGTGGGTCCTAGTTGGGTCACTACTGGGAAATTAGTGCATGGGGCCAACATGGAAACTGTGGACCCAATTACAACCCATATTTCAGGCCATGTAGTCCCTATGTAGTTCCCACACAGAACTTAAACCTGGGTGGGTTTTGGTTTATGTTGCCCAGACTGGGCCCATATAACACCCAGTGTACTCCTGCATGAAACCCACAAGGGCAATTGGCACGGGGCCATTATGGAACCCATGGACAATCCCATATAGGGCCCATGTTTCAGCCCATTTACTACCCACATGGGCCCCACATACAAATGTTGGCTGGGACGTGATGACCTAATATGTCTCAAAGCAACACTATAACACCTTTGGTGAACTTAGCCACTCATGGATGTATTAAAGAGCTAGATACAGTCACTCAGCCTTGCTGCCAAAGAGCATTTTCCCCAGAGGCCATCATTATAAAACACACATCTCTAAAACTTGACCGGACACCTTGAACTGCAATCAAGGTCAGTAATTGCTCCTCTTTTGTATAAATAATGTTTTAATCAGTCTGGTGCAGTAGATAAATGTAACGCACCATTTTTGGGAGACAGGGTTGGGCAGGCTTGTATTACATCAGACCCAAACAAAAATAAATGACAACCCGTGCACGTGACTCTGTTAAGATACTCAATGATGTTTGTCACTGGTAATTCCATACATTTGCTCTTCTTGTGTACAGTCTGGTTTGTTTGGTTCAGTTGTAAGTCTTTCTCTCAGTCAGTACCAGGCTGATGATTGCATTTTTTTTTTTTATCACATTCGTCATGTGTTAAAACTTTCCATGTTGTCCAAAAGATCTTGCAGTAGCGTTTTATTCCGATTGGTGGGCTTGATGCATGTGAAGCATCACAACAGTGTGTGGTGTAGCTGTGTGAGGAGTGGCTGCTGGACACAGAGCCCTTGTTGCATACATGTCTGCGGTAAGAGGCTAAATATGGCTGTGGTTCCCTCCCACGCATTCTGAGCAGGTCCTGTTTGTCAAGAAAACGAAATGACGTGAAAGACAGTGGGAGAGTATAAGGAGAGTATGTTGCTGTGCCAGGGCTCACGTTACAGATGGAAGAGCGAGGGAGGTGTGAACTAACTGCGGTTCATAGTTCTCTTTTTCCTTTTCCTGTCCTTTTATTGACCTCTTAAACTGCCCGACCCGTATAGACATGCCCATCTTTATGAGTTCATTATTGAGACCCACAGATAATGTTAATATCAAATGTTGCCGACTGGATTTTGGCCAAAATTCTATAAAATGGTGCAGGGAACAATGACGTAAACATGGCATCTATCGAGAAAATCTGTCTGACACTGTGTAGATATGTTCCAAATGAGGGAACAGTCAAGAGTTCAAGATGTCAGAAATCTATGATGTCATTCAACCGCTGATAACAAGGGAGGCTCCTCCACGACCACACTTTGACAAAGTCATGGTGCACAATCACACAGTGTCTCCGCACTACATTAAAATGGAGCTGATCAATACAACTTAAAAAACATACATGTACAATGTGCACCCTGTACTCTCAACCAGGTTAGTGTTTCACAACTGACCGAAATAACTGACTCTAAATTTAACCCACCAGAACATGAGCTAAACCTTAAAGCTGCATCATGTCTAGTTCACACTACACGGCTTTAGCCCTGATTTTTCAGCCCCTGATCAGAGGCAAATCCACGTTGGTGCGACACTTGCAAATCGCCGCTCAAACCCAAAGACGCAAGCCGAGAGGCTAGCCGATGCATCGCAGACACATGCCAGATATCTAGCATGCTAAATATCTGGCCCTGAATCTGTTGGAGAGCTACAGCCAATGAGAGCGCAAGACACGGGGGCTGAGGGACCCTATAGGGGACACCAGGAGGAGGGGTCGCCTGTAAACTGTATGTGCTATGTTCTGCATTTGCAACACGGACCAAAGTTGTTGTTGCACTTTGAGAAAAATAGAGAAATAGTGAAGACGTGTGGAAACAGGCTATTTTGTAATCACGTGACCTATGTTCAATGTAGGGATGTCACGGTACCAGAAATCTAGTAGTCGATACCAATACCAGTGAATTTACACGATTCTCGATACCAATTCGATACCACGGTAAAAAGAACAATAAATCCCATGTAATTCAACATGCACTCCTTTTATTAAAACATTTGAACATTACAAAAAACAGAGGCATCTAGCCTTTAAGTAATAAATAAAAAGAAACGTCTATTAACATTGCAAAACAGAACAGTGGCTTGTAGCCTTCACGTATTTAAAACAAACAGTATTGTCTGGATGTCTGTCTTTGAGGTGCTTTGCTAAATTGGAAGTATTTCCTCCTTTGGAAAGAAAAGTACAACGGCACCGTTACTGCACCGCATACTGGTTTTTGCAAATATATTATTACTCTGCCTCGAACGCAAAGTACTTCCATCCCCAACTCTTGCTATTTGTTCTCTCAACGAGTTGAGGCGGAGGGTAGCGCTGCAGCAGCTGCCATCTTTCACGTCTCATGTAGTTGTTTTTTTTCCGTGCTGTTACGCCGTTCTTCATCTTCCTTCATTTCACAGCAGATCAGAACACTTGTAAGCGTATACTGCCCCCATTAGATCCGGAAGAATCGCATCTGCAGTACCTCCGCTCCAGTACCAAATGACCATTATAGGCATCGTTCAGTACCGAAGAAAACGAGTACCGTAACATTTTTTGAATTTTGGTATCGAGCTGGTACCGAAGTATCGGTTCTCGTGACATCCCTAATTCAATGCAAGATCAGAGTAGGCTACAGCAGAAGTTAAAAGAACAGATGGAGTAAACACCAAGTTTCTTGAATGATTCAACAATAAATAATCTGTAACATTATCAAATAAATGGTCACCCCAATCTCCCCACAACAGACTTCAGTTAGCGTTAACATTGGCCCAGCTGCTGAAAACAGCTGCTGCGCTGGACAGATGTCCTAGGATGATCAATACTGTCGGCCCATTTTGTGCCTAATTCCCCATCTCCCGACAATGGTCAGCAACGCCCTGATTTTTTTGATGGATCTTTCCAGATATTCCTTTTGATGTGAGGTATGTTAAAAGTGTTTTTTACATCCCCCACTAGGCTCTGAAGTCCATCCTGGCCGCACTGATTTCAAATCGTTAATATTGTATGTTCAATATGTTCCACACCGTTGGGAGTACAGCTCCTGCAGGTTGGGCAGCTCGCACCCGGTGACACGTTGGGCAGTGCGCACCACCCTCCCCAGCGCTTTACGGTCCACGATGGTTGCAGTTGCCGCACCAGGTTGTGAAGCAGCCTGTTGGGAGGCTCTCTACGGTGCCTCGGTATAGAAGTCCCTGAGAATTTGTGGTTTCAGTCCAAAAGTCTTTAGGCGGCCTCAGAGTGTATAATCTCTGTTGGGCCTTCCTGGCTACAGCGGTGATGTGGGTGGCCCATGCAACACCCCTGGCTGCATTACCCTTCCTGTATAAATGCAGTCCCATTATAGGGGACTACCACCAGACTGCCGCCCACTGTACAAAAAAAGGCATTACGCAAAAAAACACAAGGGGCAAAAAAATGACACAAAGTGATGAAGATAGTCAGGAAACCCCCATGTGGTTTCTCAACCGCCTGCTCTTGTTTTCTCTCTTTGTCATGTTACTTTCCGCCCCTGACCTTTTTCGTGTAGCTTTTGTTTTCACTGTTAAAGTGCACAGAAATGTCATGTAGATGATCGGCCTGGACAACTGCTGGTGTATTTACATAAAACATAAAAGTAGATAAATGGTGAAGTCCTTAATGAAGCAACAGTTGATAGTTCTAAACACTTAAATGAGAGGCATTTTGCCTGCTTCTCTACATTTTTAATGTATTGCCAAGTTCTTTATTGTCATATGCACAACAATTACAGTGAAGTTGGCAATAGAATTATTTGATCTCAAGCTCTTAAATGAAATTAGAACCTACGACATAAAATAGTGCAGCGGTTAAAAGATGAAGGTTGTTGTCCTGGCACCAAGACGTCAGAGCTCTGACCTTCTGTCTGTAGGCCGTCACCATCATCATTTTGAGACATTTTGACATTTGTGGTCCCTACAGGATGAATCCTCCTTTGTTTGTGAGATTGGTGACCCCCCGGTCAAAGTTTTCACTTAAAGCTTCAGTAGGCAGAACATTTTTAGGCATCATTGGGCAAAAATTCCATAATAACCTTTCAGCATATTGTAATTCAAGTGTTCTGAGAGAAAACCAGGGCTGTTAGCCTCACAGCAAGAAGGTCGCAGGTTCAAACCCGGCTTGGGGCCCTTCTGTGTGTGAATTTGCATGTTCTCCCCCGTGTTAGCGTGGGTTTTCTCCCAGTTCTGCGGTTTCCTCCCACAGTCCAAAGACATGCAGGTTAGGTTCATTGTTGACTCTAAATTGCCAGTAGGTGTGAATATGAGCGTGAATGGCTGTCTGTCTTTATGTGTCGGCCCTGTGATAGTCCTGTCAACCTGTCCAGGGTGTACCCCGCCTTCGCCCAATGTCAGCTGAGATTGTCTAGGATAGGATAAGTGGTTACAGATAATGGATGGACAGATGAGAGATAACTAGACTTCTGCACCTTCTCATGGCTCTGTTTTCAGGCTTTAAAAAATCTACCACACCCATTGTTTTCTATGGAAGGCTGTGTACTGGTGGCATCTTGGGGAGCAAATCTGTCGTCAAATCTCACGGCCTATTTCCTGGCGTCGACATGCGTCAACTCAGCAATTGACCCTTGCTAAGTCCCGCCCCTTTTCGCTCTGCTCCAATAACAGTTGAGCAAGCTTGGAACCTGGCAGAACCTCGGTCAACTTTCCCCTTTCTGGTTGGGTTATGCATGTATATGCTAAGTCTGTCAAAAGGTAACATTACTATGTAAGTCACGTTACATTGGTGTCTCAATCTTCACGGACACATTATATTGTATATAGTCACAGTTAATACGAGGAACTTTAGTTTTGTGTTGATTTTGGCGGTCCTCGTGGACAAGTTTGCACGCGTATATTTGTGTATACCCCCGCGACAACATAGTCAAGGGTATAAAGCTCTACGCGTGTCTCCTTTCCCTCCATCCTTCTGTCCGTCTTTCTGTCAGTCCTTCCGTTCGTCCTTCCGCCCGTTCGCGTGTCACACTTTCATTTCCGGAGCAGAACTAGGAAACTATTTAACTTAGGAACTTGGTATGATGGTTGACAGTGTGGTCTAGTTGTGCCTTTTGGGGGTTACAAGTCCAGGATGCCCAAAATGTTTGAAATTTTGGCCAAAAAAATTTGATTTTATTTTGATTTCAATTTTGTTTCCAGAGTAGAACTCGTTCCATTAGTTCTAAAAGGGCAAAACCTTTGGCCCTACTTTAGTAAGGGTCAAGCAGTGAGCGAGGTGTTATGTGAGCCATGCTCACTTTTGCCTTGTTACTTTTCTGGTCTGAATGCTGTCCGTACTTCCAAACCAGGATAGAATGTATGAAATATGGACATAGCAGCTGAATCTGATCAAGATCGGTGTTGGTTCACTTGACACTTGGTATTTTGTGCTATGAAGTTTATTTCCCGTGCGATTTGAATGCATCACTGCTGAAAGGGTATGCAGGATACTCTTAGATAACTTAGATTTCAGTGAATCTTACATTTTTTTGGACTGTTTGTAACGCCTGGATGGCCTGGATGTGATGTTGACAGTACTAGTGAGAGGTCTGGCAGTTGCTGTGTGCTGCGGTGTGTTGGTTGGACAGAGTCTTGCAGTGTTTTGAATAGCACCAGCCATACTGCTCTTTGTGATGAGCACTCACCCAAACTAGAATGTGTTGAGTCAGCTGCTCAGCAAGCCTCTGTCCCTCCCCAGTGTGCTATTTATACACACCCAAACCGGCCTCTGCACATACCGACACACACACACACACACACACGAGCGCATACACATGTCTGACCTACACGCAGGCACACACACACACACACACACTTGCATGCAGCTCGGCAGACTTGAGAGCGCCTTGTAAACAATAGTGAACACAAACTCTGGATGCAGGAGGCGGGGGGGAGCTGTGGCTCAGGGTGACTCAGTTTTTTCCTGACACTGTGTTGAGGAGGAAGCGACAGGTGGGCTCGGCTCAGACAGAGACAAGAAGAGCAGAGAGAGAGAGAGAGAGACGCTCAGGCTGACAGTCAGCCTGCACGGGAGCAGCAAGGCTTTACCAACCTCTACAGGATCACATGCAGGCACTGAGGTAAGACAATACTGGAAGTCGGCATCGAATTGAACTTACGGTTGAATACTTTTATTCCACTGAGAGGGAGTGAAATCTTTAGTCACCGAGAGGGGTTCAAGTGCCTTGATTTTGTGAGCTCCTGTTAAATACACCATATACCGGTAATGTAATTCTTATTTAAATCGTGGTGGATCATTTAAAATCAGTTGCTCTCACTTCTGTTCATCCTAATCCGCCGGTGTACTTGGTTTTCTTCCATGCTGTAATGGCACGTGTCCGCCATAGTGGTATTATTTTGGTTGCACCACTACTTCAGTGTGATTTATGTGTTGTTTTGCATGAATATGACACTTACTTTATGTATTTATAGGCTTTAGAGTTGCATGCAGATTGTTTTCAGTGCCTCAGACTGTGGAACATCTGGCCAGGGACAACAGATGAAAAAAACCTGCCCTTTGGCTAAATACAGCACATATAGAACAAATATATTAATAATATATAATAATAAATTAATACAGTATATGTACTGTGCATAGGCGTTGAAATAGTATATGGACTTGCATTTATATAGCTCCTTTCTAGTCTTCCGACCACTCAAAGCGCTTTACACCACATGCCAGCATTCTGCTGCCATACAAGCTGCCAACCTGCTCATCAGGATGGAAACTAATGCTCATTCATGCACTCACACCGATGCACACACTGAGCAAATTTGGTGTTCAGCATCTTGCCCATGCAGGGACACTTCGACTTGCAGACAAGGAGGAGCTGGGGGAAGAAGTATTCAGATCTTTTACTTCAGAACAAAGTGTTATAAAATACACCATTTATAAGAAAAGATCTTGCAGTCAAATGAGTACTTAAGTAAAAGTACAATATTGTTAGCATATTTGATATTTTAAGTATCAAAAGTACTAATGCAGTTCTTTTTTACTGTGCTATACTCTTAATATTGGATCATTATTATTGATTGATTAATGTGTAAGCAGCATTTTAATGTTGTACAGTATAGCTGGTGGAGGTGGAACTGATTAGAACTACTTTTTTTATACTGCTGATAAAATGCATCTGACCTTAACTCGACACTGTGCCTGAACACATCCTGTGTAGACACAGAAAGACCACCGAAGCTGCTGCTCACACTAACGCCTCGGTAGTTAGTTACTTTCCACCAACTGAACTCAGCCCAGTGCGGTCCCCTTTCCAGTAAAGCTGGAATATCATGAAAAACTCCCCTTTTCAGTGCTTGTTCACATACATTTGGGTATATGTGAGTGTCTACCAACCCATAAACTGTTAAATAAGACAACCCAGTCAGTTTTTTTGTGGGCTGCCTAGATCGAAAAACGTGATTCAACAATGCAGGCTCATTAGAATATACCGCCCACAGCTTGAGAACTACCTTTGCAAAAACTATGCTGTCAGTGTGTCAGTGTGCTGACTTGACTATGACTTGCCCCCAAACTGCATGTGATTATCATAAAGTGGGCCCGTCCTTAAAGGGGACTCGTGGGAACCCATTTTCATTCACATATCTTGAAGATCAGAGGTCAAGGAGATCCCTTGGAAATTTGCCTTGCCAGTTTTTCCTTCTCCAAAATTAGTGCACATTTGGAGCGTTATTTAACCTCCCTCACCTGCGCCCGCTATAACCTTCAAAAGATTGATTGCGTAAATGTGTTAAAAAGGAATTAGTGGCGTTTAAAACAAATTAGTGTTATTATTGCGTTAACTTTGACAGCCCATAGTAGAAACCCAAAAAAACAAGTATGAACTTGGAAATGAGCACCATATGTACCCTTTAAAATTGCTGTACTTAGTCCTGTGTGCTCACAGGTATCGGTAAAGTGAACACCAGTATTGTTTATGTGTCAGTGATTCTTCAGGTTGGAGCCAGTAAAGTGCATCCTGGTCCCCCTGGCAGCCGTCTGTGTCCTGACCAGCAACAGTAGTCATTCTGTGAACTGCGGCTCACTTCACACTGTGAGTCACTCTGCAGGAATGTTTGGTCACTGAGCAAAATAAGTTTATAATAGGTGACACCGGTTGCTGTCAGTTTCTGTTGACCACGTCTGCGCATAGGGTTTATTTGTCAGTATCTATAAATGTGTGTGACCCTTAGTTTGTACCATTCAAATGCATTATACGTGTACATGTTGTGTTTGTATTGCTTGTGGTGGGACCCCTAGATGATTTTTTTTTGCCCCCATGACCTTTCCTCTATAGCACCACCATCAGGCCAACATTTTCACTTCTACACAAGAAAGCACAAAATATAATAGTCTGAACTCATGAGATCACGCTTCTTTTAGCCTTTACTTATCCAGGGAAGTCTCACTGAGAGCAGTTTCAGGAATGCATGGTTCAAATACAGTACAACCACAGTCTGACCCGTTGACCACTGAGCAGCTCCACTGGAGGGGCTTGCTCAAGGGTGCCTCACTGGTGGTAGGAAGTGAGGGGCTAGTGCTGCTCTTTCACTCTCCCCACCAAGATTCATCCTGTATCTAACTGGTGACCTTCCAAAGCAGCAAATTCTCACATTTAAAGGTCCCATATTAAAAAAAAGTGAGATTTACCTTTTTTTTTCTATTATAAAGCAGGCTAAAGTCCTATATAAATACTGTGAAAGTATTGAAACACTCAATCCACAGGTATTCAGAAACTCTGCATTTGAAACAAGCTGTCAGGATTTCTGTCCGTTTGTGATGTCACAACTATACAATATTTAGACCCTTTACTCAGATTTAAACGTAAACATTCTAAATGTGTTCCAGTTTATTCCTGGTTGCAGTGAATGTGAATGTCATCAGCTGACAGGAAGTACACATGGACCCAAGCTGTTGCCTAGCAATGCAATTCTGTTGCAATTCCGTCAAAATGCGCTAAAACGGAGCGTTTCAGACAGAGGGTGAATACAGGTATATTCAGGCTGACAGTAAGAGGAAAATAAAGGGTTTTTTGAACATTACAGCATGTAAACATGTTCTAGTAGAAACACAAAATACAAGTATGAACCTGAAAATGAGCACGATATGGGACCTTTAAGAAGGTGGAACCCGAACCAGCAAATGTTTGGTTTTAAAAATGACTATGATTATTTGAATAAATTAGATTAATTATTTGTTCAGTTCTAATGCTAAAAACATAACTTAACATAATTGAATGTTTTTTCATTCTTTGCCTTGATCGGCCACACTGGTAGGCAGAGTGAAAAGCTGGCCATCATAGAGAGAGAGGCTTGTTTAGATAACGGGGATAACAGCGCACATTTTTCAGACGGTCTCTCTTGAATACATTTATAGTGTTGCACTCGGTTGTTCATATGAAAAGTGACAGAAATAGTCATGTCATGAATGAAAAAAGAGAAAGAAAGGCCTCTTTCTAACCTCCGCACAACTGACCAATCGTGGCGTGAAGTGGGTGTGAATGTTGGTGGGGGGTGGGGGGTGGGGTTGAACTATTTGACCATCTGACAAGCAGTTCTGAAGAAGCATACTGGCTGCCCTGGTCCAACACTTTAAATGTGTAGGGCGTAATGGACATTGCTGCCTCTAGGGAACATTAGTCTTCTTAATAAGTATTTACCATCTGAAAGGTATTTTGTAGCATCACGTTTCTGTTTACTATCTTTCCTGTACAATATGAATGCATTCAGAAGCTCAGAAATCAATCAGTTTGTTGTTGGTATATATAATTAATCAGTATATACACTTCCCTGAATTCATATTTTCTGCATGTGCGTTCCTGTCATGTATTTCTGTGGAAGAGGTGAGCAATGCCCCTAGGGGGCAGAGCTGGGCTCAGACGTGTTCCCACAGTATGTACATGACTTGGACAGATATGCAAAATGCATGAAGAGGCAGAGATAAAGAGAGCTGCCAGCTGGAGGCTGTTCTGCAGAAGAATCCTCCTCTCAGGTGCTGCACAGTTGCACAGTGTTCTACTGGCACCGAGATCCCTTCGTTTCAATACATGGCATGCATTTACAGATACCAGGCTGTGCTCTTAGTAGGTCAACCAAAAAATAATCAGCAACTATTTGATAATAAATTCATTGTTTTGGTCATTTTTCAAGCAAAAATTCTCTTGTTCTAGCTAAATGGGGATTTTCTGCTGTTCTTTCTTTAAAGGTCCCATATTATAAAAAAGTGAGACTTTCATGTTTTTTTTTTTTATTATAAAGCAGGCTTAAGTCCTATATAAATTCTGTGAAAGTATCGAAACGCTCAATATACGGAGAAATACACACAGCTCGTATTCAGAAACTCTGCATTTGTAACAAGCAGTCAGGATTTCTGTCCATTTGTGATGTCACAAATATACAATATTTAGACCCCTTACACAGATTTAAACATTCTAACATTCTAAATGTGTCCCAGTTTATTCCTTGTTGCAGTGTATGTGAATGTCATCAGCTGACAGGAAGTACACATGGACCCAAGCTGTTGCTTAGCAACGCAATTCTGTTGAAATGCGCTAAAACAGAGCGTTTCAGACAGAGGGTGAATACAGGCATATTCAGGCTGACAGTAAGAGGAAAATACAGGTTTTTTTTTAACATTACAGCATGTAAACATGTTCTAGTAGAAACGCAAATTACAAGTATGATCCTGAAAATGAGCATAATATGGGACCTTTAAAGTTCCTGTGATGAACATTTAACTGGTTATAAAACAGTCTCAATCTAATATTAATGTCTCTATATGACCTAGATAAGTAAAGGAGACCATCAGCGAGAAGATTGGCTATTTCTATATAGTTATTTTTAATGCTTGTCATCGGTGCCACCGAAATCATGAAAGTTCACCAGAAACTCCTTCAGCTCAGACTCCAGCGGGGGCCTCTGGTAGCGACCAGCCCATCGCAGACTGACCCAGATCCGGCTTCCCTGCCGCCTTCGACCAGTCGGAGCTCCGGCGGGAGGTGGAGAGTCCGTATCCGGCAGCAGCACCTCCTCCTCCAACCAGGTTGCGGTCCCTGCTGGGAGCCAATACTGACACCACGCTGCTGGAGACCCAAGCCATATTCTTCTCATTTTTCATCTTCATCTCATCTGATCATTCCAATACAAGGATATTTTCACAACCACATGGCCATCTGGAATGAAGCTAAGAGAGAGTGGCGTGAAAATGGTCTCATTTGTTGCAGCGAAATGAGAAAATACAACCCTAATTCTTTTGATACAATGGAGGAATCATTAGTGTCAAATATGCAACCCTGACCCTAACCTAAGATCATTTTTCACTCATTTAAGGAAACCTCTAAACCAGAGTTCCTCTTCAGGGACTTTTGGCTTTCTGTCTGATGCTTTTGGATCCAAAATGTTTCCTTATGTGACAACAACTTGACCTTATCTCTTTCACTCTGAGGTGCCTGTACTGATTCAGCACATTCTTCCACCTCCCAGTCAAAGTGCTGTTCAGTGGAAAATCTAAATGTCTTACTGCTTTATAGGTTTCCTTTTGTTTTTATCTCACCAGAACAATGAAACCACCAAGGACATTATCTAATGACACAAACATATTTTTGACTTTGAGTCTTTTCCCTGAACGGGTGCGACCAATTCCTGATAATCATACAATCATCAGCCACGGTAACGGAAAGCATAAGGTTCTCAATAAGTGGTTACTCAACTGTTTTCTCACGCCTTTTGACTCAAAGGAAAAGTAGG
Source organism: Sebastiscus tertius (assembly GCA_916701665.1). Taxonomy (NCBI): domain Eukaryota; kingdom Metazoa; phylum Chordata; class Actinopteri; order Perciformes; family Sebastidae; genus Sebastiscus; species Sebastiscus tertius. The sequence continues at coordinate 162,152 of CAKAOH010023704.1, read as the reverse complement.
AGAGTTATGGGAAGCATGTGGCTCTGTCTGTGGATAAGATATGGTTGTGCTTGCACGAATGCTTGCACGTCATAACTGTTGATTAGTCTTTCCCATCATTACCTTCCATCCCGCATGATGTACAGTAAAGCCCCGATTCCACTGCAGGAACTTTCCCCCGGAACTAAGAACCTTCTGAGGAACTCATTGTGTTTTGACCACAGGAACAGGTCTAAATTAAGTTCCAGGGACATTTTTACCCTCCAAAAGGATTCGTCAAACACACACACATAGCGCCGCTACTTCAACCGTACCGCTTCATTCATAAAACAAGGTACTCTAGTATAGATTTAGGGGCGTTTTAGGACGAGGGGAGAACATTTCTCTTCGTTTGATAACATTGAAAGTAAAGTTAGGCTCCGCTGTCGGCCTCCCGACTCATTAAAAAGAAGACGGAGAGAAAAGAAAGAGTGGTGCTGTGAATGATTGTTTCTTGTTCTAAAGGATAAATGAATAACCATCAAACACTCAACAGATGATTAACTGTGGAGACAGACCCTCTTAGTTTAATTTTCCTCCGCTGCATTTCATTCATTACATCTAACGTGCATCAGTAAATATATGCAGCAGTAAATATTTATATATTATATTAATATTTATATATACTGTATATATTAATATAGCAGGCTGCAGAGTGTGTTTACTGCTGTAACCACCAGCAGCCCTCGTCTCACGTCATGTTGCTTTTTCATACGTCAGAGGACTAATTTGCCTAATCTTCACAGGTCTTTAGTACACAGTGGAAACGCAGACAAATGTGGGCTGAAGGAACCTTTTAGTTCCTTGAAAAGTAGTTCCAGGGACTAAAAATCACAGATACTTTTGGTGGAAACCCGAGTGATATGTGAAATGTACACAACAACTTTAAGCAAGAAAGGCCCAGTTTCAATGTCCATCTTAAATCCAAAGCACTGGACTCTCAGAGGCTGTGTGATCAGAGGAAGAGTAAAAACTCTTCACCACGCCTGCTTCGAGTGCCTTGGTGCAGACCAAACAGAGAGTGATGTTCACCTTTCCACGACGTCAGAGCAATAAAAAAATGTTTGTCCTTGTCACACTTCAGTTATAAAATCCTAAAGCGCACCACAGAGCGTCTCCTCTGCTGCTGTCAGCTGACGCGTACTTCACACTGGACGGAAAGTAGAGGAGGTTGGTACAACGTCTGCTTCAAAAATAATTTAGTTCAGAAGCGCTGGAGCTGAGAACAGAAACAAGTCGTACTGCTCTGTTTCCATCACATGTAATTTGTTCATTTTGAGGCAAGACTTGCTTTGTAAATGTTTAAATTTTACGCATTGTACGTTACTGTAAACCACGGATACGTTGAATGTGGATGTTGTTGCATTCGGTCAGAGCAAGTGACGTAGTATATCGAGCGACCGTTATTGAAAGTTACGTGGTAAAATAGCAAGTTTAACAAGCCAGAAAGTCCAATAAGGGCAGGTGGTGGTTGGGTCAAACAAACACAGGACTAGGAATTATCGATGATTAGGGGTCAGCCCTAAAAACTAGCATCACTTTATTTTGCTTGGCCTCAAGGGAGAGCACACTTCCACCAGTCAAACAGAGTGACCACGGCAGGGCGAGAGAAGCCAGCTCCTTGTGTATCCAACTTTATGTACGGTGGCTATAGTTGTAATGTTCAGTGAGAGAGAGCATGCATTTAAGGTGACTAATAAAGAGAGAACCTTTACGTTCTTCCTGACCGGTCAGCTTCTGGCCGGATGCACCTGTATCACGGTCCATCACTGGTCCATTCTGTGCGTGTTTATATTTGAATCAATTTGACTACACTGTTACCTTTAACCAAAGCATGTAGAGCTTTATGACCTTGAACAGGCATCTTGAGCTCTGAAGGCCCAGACACACCAACCCGACATCAAAGAGCTAGCGGCTACAAAGTCCGACCGTTGAGTTGTCTCACGTCGCCTTTGTCTTGGCCAAAAAGTTGCACTCGAACATAAAGCAAAGACCTCAGCCGACGGAAATAACTCTCCACGCCAGAAGGCTTCGGTAGTCATTCAAGAAGGGAAACCGGAAGACCGAAGACGTCGGATATACAAGCCGTTGTTATGATACGTACACGAAACAAAGCGGCGTTTGGCAACCATTTTCACACCGCTCTCTCGCACCACTTGGCTTCATTCCAGATGGCCATGTGGTTGTGAAAATATCCATATATTGGAATGATCAGATGAGAGCCTTCTGCGTGTGTCCTCTTGACTTTACTCGTTGGTTTGCTTTCCTCACTTCCGTTTCTGTCCTCGTGCACTGATTCGTTTAAGCTTAACAGCCAATCGGAGTGATTTCTCTCACCAATGAGCTCTGCCGCCGATTCAACGTGCTGACAAAAAAGCCGACAGATGCTCACAGACGGCCCCAAACTGTCAACTGCTTGGTGTGTCAGGACCTTAAAGCCTTAAGGCCTAAAAAGGCTGTGGCATCTTGCTCTACAGGTCTACAGTAAACTCATTAAGGTTTGGTTCAGTTTTCCCTGTCAACTCATCAGAATGAGTCTGTACTGTATTGACACAGGGATACTATAGCAATCAACAGGCAAACAGAGTTTTTAAGACATTGTGTATTTTCTGCTGTTGCATGTCCCCACTTTGGCTCAAATTCTCTGTTTCTGGCCAACTATACAACCCCCCCCCCCCACCCTTCTCTGTCCTCTCCCTCCTTGCCCTCTCATTACCATCTTAGTCTTATATGGCCTGGCTTTGGACAGTGCAGAGGAATGGTACAGTGGGGGGAAAAAAAAAGGCATGCAGAGGAAGTGGAGGATATCTTGCGAGGTAGGGTGGGGTGCAGCACTGATTAGACAAAAAACATTCCAGAAATGTAAAGAGGGTAACTACAGCAACAGTTTCACAGCTTATCACGGCGATAACGTGAAAATTAATTGTAAAGTTGCATGACTTAGTGACTTAAATCATTTAAAAAAATCAACGGGAAAAGGACTCACTATAAGTTATCATAATTATTTAGAGGCCAACTTCACACCCAGCTGTTGAAAAGTAATTCAAACTAAAATGAAAGCGTAATGGCCCTGATTTTCCCAGAGGGAGTAGAGGTGTCCCACGGTCGGTCGCCACCGGTCGCTGATGCACAGCGTTGGCATGTCAGGAAGACTGACTGGCTTAGAGAGAGAGACAGAGAGAGAGAGAGAAAGAGAGAGGGGGAGGGAATGTAAGAAGGAAGGAGGAGAAAAACAGGGAGTGTGATAACAGTGCTGGGAAGATCTGTTGGCTCTCTGTCAATGTGTTTCCCAGCAAGCCTGCTGCCTCTCACGGATTATTCTCTTTAACAGTGGCTGGATTATGAGAGCAGGGGCTCTAATGTTCAGTAGAGACAAGTCAACATCATGGTACAGTACCAGACCTTTTCCAGCATGTGTAACCTGTGATAGCGTGTGAAAAAAAGGTGTTTCCTTCATTTCCTCATTTGACAGAAGTGCCGTTGGAGAACGAGTCCAAGCACATTAGTGAAATATTGCTGTTGTTTCAGGTAGATACAGTTATGGGGCTGTCAGATTTGTGTTTGCCTGTTTATAGGTGGAGGCAGATATCCAACCCTCACGTGCCTGTTATAGTGTGGACTCTGATCCAGTCTGCGTGCTTTACTGTTTGTTTCTTTCTGTTTTATGTACGTGCGTGAGAAACCGGTGATTAGGGTCAGAGGAAGATATTTTGGTCGTTTGGTTTTCTGTGTGATTTAACCTTCGTATGGTTAAAAGAACGACTTTTTTCCTACTCATCTTGTTCAGTCAGTGTCTCTCTTGTCAGTTTTCCTTCCTTTCCTTTCAGCCTTTCGTCACCTGTAAACACAGGCAGCTGCTGAGGCATGCCCAGGCACTGCCCAGGTATCGGTATGTGTCAGCTTTGCAGAGTGTGAAGTCTGTTTCTCCAACCTTTATTTTTTTTTACCTTTTTATGGAGGGGAAGTTAACAGGAAACCATCCTCACCTGTATATGAATAGGAGGTTGTCAAATAAGTAACAATTTCACTGCAGAGGATCACTTATATACATCATGACTTGACAGCAAGAACTTTTGCTGACCCTATATTGCCCCTTTAAGTATCATTGTCACTGAACTATCAGCTGCTACTTGTGACTGTTTTAGGAAAACTGTGGGAGAGCTGTGTGGAGCATTTAAGTTGAACTTCATTTTACATATCAAAGTGTGTTTCCAGGTACTGCATATGTGGAAAAAGTAGTAGAAAGCCTTTAGTGTCTCCGGAGGGAGCCGTGTGAGGTCTGATGAATTGTCCTCAAGTGATGCGACTCGAATCGTTATCGGTTGAAGATTATTTCGGTTGAAAACGAAAACAATCTGGAGTTGTGACCTGCTCCTCTTCTCTGCTGCAGGTCTAGGGCTACATTAGCTGCTACTAGCATACTAACACAACTGTCAGCGGTCAAGTTGCATTATGAATCATGTAGGTGCCAGGTTTTGACCAGGAAGAAGGATACGCGGAATTAAAAAGACAATATCTCGGTTTCTGGTTCTACTGCTTATTTCTTCATAGTTGCTCCGAGTGTTTAGTTTTTGCTTTTGTTGAAAAATCCACCAAAGTGGGAACGGAGTGACGTTAACGCCAGAAACAGACGTGCAGGTTCCTCCCTCCTGTTTGCGCCTCTAATCCCACTTGTGCACCGTGCCCTCTTCACTATAGGCACCAAAATACCACAATACCAGTCAGGTTTGCCCACACGGATGGGCAAACCTGACTTTAAAGTCAGGAAAAGACGGTGCACTGTCACGAAAATATAGTGCCCCAGTGATAATAACATAATCCATTAGCGGCAAGACTCACAAAGTACCGTACCATTTTGATGGTATCATCGTTCACCTGACAGCTATATTAAAATGACAAATCTCTCCCCCCTTTATTTGGAGAACCCCCGGACAGGACGGACAGACTTTGTTGGCAAAATAAACAGCTGTAAAAAGCCAGGACGACACGTCTCTGATAATGTTAAACAGTTTTTGGAATATTATACTGATACCATATGAGGAAAAATGGGAGCGAGAGACAGAGAGAGTCCATGTGGGCATTGCAGTGATGTTAGATGTGCCTAAACCATAAGGCTACCGGGGAGCCCCTACTGTAATATAGGATTTGACATAGAACAAAATTGGATATGTTTTGGCAAATCCACCAAATTCAATACTGAGGGAGAGAAAAGTGTTTGGTTGTGTGTAAAACTATTGGATATTAAGAAGGGCTTGGGTGCCTTAAACATTTGTGACAATATGGTTGAATTTTCTGTTCACACCTACATGTACTAGTACAGGTACGAGGTATTAGGGTTGTTTGAGATGAGCCATGGAGATCACCAATTAGTACTCGCTGGTTACATTTCTGTTGACACACAACAATCACACAATAATCGAGGCTGGATCACCAATACGGAAACTAGACGACTGCCCTTGGGCCCCAGACTTTGAGGGTTTACTGTGTCAAATGGTTTGTGGTCATTTGACCAAGTGCAAAGTTTTTTTGGCGAATGGGTGCCACTAAATCATAATGTCCATAGATACGATGACGGCTCTCAGTGTCTGTGTGCACCGTGCCTGGTGTTGCTGGTAGCCCCGGGTTCATTCAGCCTTGGCGACAGTATAACCTCAGGAGCTCTTAGAACCAGCAGCTGCTCTCTGCCGACTGCAAAACCTCATTGCATGATGAGAAACATCTGGCTCTCTACTAATTTAAGAAGTCTTTTTATATCTTCATTCTGTCTTTAATTGTAAAGACGTATGTTTTAATTGGTGTTAATTCGCACTATGGAGGCTTGTTCTGAATCAATGTCTGTAGTTAATGTCAACTTAAAATCACCCCAAAGAAGCTGAAGAAATGTATTCCATTCAATGTGTACAATTGGCAATACCTTTTTCTGTTTTTAAGATTGTGAAGTGATACAGAACTTTTGGGAACAAGTCAGACGTGAGGATTAAAAAGTCTAATCTAGTCAGTCAGTCAGTCTAATTATGGCTAACATATCAATAAAGGACAAACGGATGATCTCTATATCTTCTTTTTCACTCCCAGTTTGTGAATATGAGGAAGTTTTGATGAGAATATTTTTATTTTTGGATAGCACATAAGTTTGGAGCAGTAGCGTAGCAAGAAAGATATATTGGGAAGAGTGATATCATTGTTGAGTTTGTCACGAAGGGTTGAGCAATGCCTGTAGGACCACATTCATCTTGGGGAAATATGTTACTGTGGAATAACTTTTATGTCCAGTAGGGTGGGTTACTTCATCAAATCCACCACCGGAGAGAAGTGGCTGCTGGCAGGTTGATTTGGGGCTGAATTAGACTTCTTACTATGATGCCTATATACTGCCTGATCGGGGAAAATAGAATCAATCAACGGCTGAATTTGAACTTGTTCTATTCCTCATGGCGTTGCCACGTCACAAACTTAATCGATGTACTTTGTTTCACCATTATTAAAACTTGAGGCTGACTAAAAGCAGCTGGCTTGATAGACTCCCAATCCTCTGCTCTGAGCAGTGAACCACTGAGTGATAGAGGAGGATCATGGACGGATGAGGAACTGACCCAAACACATTCAGCGTTTTAGTTTCAGTAGTCACATTATAATCTAAAGCAGTCATTCACATTTGGTAAAATATCATGTTTTTAATTTAAATATCCAATTAATATTCTGCAAGCGACTCCAAAGCCTCGCAGCAAATGCAGATCCAACTGTTTGCATAAAAAAGTCAACTTTTTCACTCAGATTTTATGTTTGTGCGTCTTCATACTATCAGAAAGTTTTCCTAAAATTCGATTTAAAAAATCGCAATATATCGCCTGCTTACAGTATCGCAGTATATCCCATTATATTGAATAGTAACCCCTGTATCGTGATATGTATCGTGATATGTATCGTGATATGTATCATATCGCCAGACTCTTGCCAATACACAGCCCTATTAGTAGCGAGTTGCATACAGATGTGTTGTTTTCAATATTAAATAAACTTGTATGTAAATTCCAACATTATTATTTGAAGTCGACCATTGTGTGACCCTGAGCAACCGGATCAAGGTGGACCCGGATGTGAGACTAAAACTTTTCCAGTTTGGATGGATTTCTGATGTCTCGGCATAAGCAGCATCATTCTTCCCATTAAGATGGTAACAGAGACAATGTTTGTGTGAGAAAGCGATGCTATTTGTAAAGCTCTCATTTAATTTGGCTGTCATTTGTAATGTAGTAGGTCTGTACCAAAAGCCATATTTCTTTTTACATTCGAAGCTTTGATTGAGGTTTTCGGGTGAAGCTGTTGTCATATTTTATGAACTTATCACCCTACAAACATGTGGGAAATATGATTTTGTGTTATTGTTGTTATATAAATGTAATGTATGGTGCTGTTAGATTGTTACTAGACAGCCCCGTTATTACAGGTGTGTGCGGGAGAGTAAACAGTTTTTAACCGCGGTGAAATTTTGTTTTTGAAAGGCTAAACGGCAACAAATATGGATTGAAGTAGAATAATTTGTTGGATAAAAAAATGTTGTGGATTTTGGAAAAGATTACTTCTAGTTTATTTCAATAAATTCAGACTTTTGGACTAATGACTGAGACAACTACAGACCTGAACGCCACGTCGCAAACTGTGAGTTTGAGAGAGTGATAGAGAGAGGGGAAGAGAAATTGGAAGGTGCACTACTGCACACAATGTTTCTGTGATTTATTAAAGGTGCTAAATTTGATATTCAGAGCATTAATTTAGCAGCAAACAACTATTGCCTATGTAAAGATATATAGAGCAGTAATGTCCACCTGAACAGAGAATAAAGTCGCTCTCCGTCTGTGTGTGTTGTAATCCGAGCTTCTCTGTGCTGTGTTGATCTCACTGGACCGGTTTAGTTCATGTTTGTGCACGTGAGCGTGCCCCACTGACTGCACTGCTCTCATATGGCGGTTACAGCTGATAACGCCGTCCCGACCGACGTCGTCGTCGCGGAAGCGTAGCACCCAACCTCCGGTCCTGACTCAGGTTAACACTGCTTTGTCAGCACTTTCACCATTGTTTGCAGTGTTAGCTCCTTTAGCTGGTAAGGCTGGAAACCGTCCAAACAGACTGCAGCTTTTTGTCCCAGGCTGCTCTCATCCAGACATGTCGGAATTCATCTCAAACCAGCCCTAAAGATTCACTGTTTTCTGGGAAATTTATTTCCCCATCTCACTGGGTCTTTGAGGCATATACCTAGAAGAGTAAATCTTTTCATTAATTCATCCTTTTCATCAGCGAGGTTATGTATCCACTTTTCAAAGTAAGAGATAACTTGTGGCAGTGATTATGAATGTGCGGTAAGTGCTGGATGCATTTTGGGAAAAAACAATTCTGTGAAATGTTTTGAGAAAGTTACGCAATGACTGCCACCAGGGTGGACTCTCAAGTCTTGAGAATGCTGCTCCTATCATGGCAAAAAGCACTTCTTATAAACAAACCCTTTTTTTTCCCCTTGGAATTCCCTCCAGGGAGATCATTGTCATGCATTTGGATGTGAACATGATTCATCAGCTTGTGCAACCACACTGTTTGTTGTGCAGTTAGATATTCCCAGCGATGGGCCCTTTAAATCCCTCAGATAAGACATGAATGCATAAATGATTCCCTCTGATACGACTTCTGAGGTCAAAGTCTTTTTCGTCAACTCACCTGCATATCTTTTACTTAAATACTTGTATTTATTTCAGTATCCTTTTTTGGAGGGATTCCGTGTTTATTTATAGTTGGTCAATCATTTATTTCTGAGCATGCTTCTAAATGTGTAACTTGTATTTTACACTTCAAATGTATGAAAAGAGCTTTTCCAAAGCTGCATCAGTCATCCAACAGGTCCTTAGGTGTGTCCACAGCAACAAGTCCTCTAAACTTAGCAACACAACATGTACATACGCATGAGCATTTTGTAATCTAACAGCCCTATCAGCAGGACATCATGGGTACTTTCCAAAACTGTTATAATTCAGTTACAAATGTAACAGCGTTGTCTTTTTTTATTGAAGCATGTCCACGAATGTCCCCTAACCTTAAAGCAGCAGTGGGTAGAATTGGCGCAAATCTGATTATTTTTATAAAACGGTCACTATATCCTGACAGTAGTGCATGAGACAGGTAATCTGAAAAAAAAAAAACATGTGTCTCTGTGTCCTCTGGTGCTCCTAATGGCATCTGCAAGCTTTCACAGACCGGAGAAAAACAACCAATCGGAGCCGAGCTGGAGCCTTGCCGTTTCTGAGCAGCAAACGGTCAAACTAGGCAGCGCTGATCAAATATGAATCAATATTCTGTTACTGTAATGCCTATTTCTCTCCTCAAATGTTTTCAGGAACATCTTGTAGTGAACTGTTTAGCTGTAAAATGAGAAAGCTTGTGACCCGGCAGCCATGTTGAGATCAGTTGTGGAAATACCAAGCACCGCCCACTGGCTGGAGCAAACTTTCTAATTTTACAGCTAAACAGTACACTACAAGATGTTTCTGAAAACATTTGAGGCGAGAAATAGGCATTACAGTAACAGAATATTGATTCATATTTGATCAGCGCTGCCTAGTTTGACCGTTTGATCGGAGTTTGTGAGTTTCGCAAGTAGTGATTGGCAGCTGCCCAGAGTCTGCTTGGCTCTGATTGGTTGTTTGTGTGTGGTAGAAACTTGCAAATGCCATTAGGAGCATGGAGGAGCCAGAGGAACATGATTTTTTTTCACAGATTATCTGTCTCATGCACTACTATCAGGATATAGTTTTAGATGAGTTTAATAAAAGCATTTTTTTTATCATATTGGCTCAAGATTACCAACTGCAGCTTTAACGAAGTACTTATTTTAACCCAAACCATGATCTTTCCCTGACATTAACGGACCAGTGTGTAAAAATTAGGGGGATCGGCCACCGTAGCAATACACGTTTGGCACACGGGAGAAACGGGAGAAGTTGTAATCTGCAACCTCACTGCTAGACACCGCCTGATCCTACACACTGTTCCTTTAAACAAGCTGTTTTTGTGCCGAAGCGTAACCAAACCTTAACCATAGCGGTCTGATCGGACATCAGTAAACAGATTTATTTTTGTGATGGTTTTGGAAGGCACAGACAAATTATTTTGTGGTGTCAGATCAGAAAACGTGTCGTTCTAAAGGGCAGTTACAAACAACATGTTGTGTTATTTGGAGGCTGGTTAAGGTTTGGTAAGCACACAAACTACTTGGTTAGGGAAAGATTGTGGTTTAGGTTAAAATAACTTTTTTGGAAATGTTATGGAAACATTTGGAATGTTTTTTTTTACCCCAAACCATGATGGTTTGGGGTAAAAAAAAACGTGGTTATGGTTATGTGGACATGGTTAAAAGAAACCACTGCTGGTGAGAAATGGGACAAAAACGATGGTCTCTGTCCAAGTCACAGGTCATGTCCAAATTTCCAGGGAGTGTAACAACATCGTGCTCCTTGTGAATTATGACTGATAAGAGTCATGAGTCACACAGGTCCTTGTCAGATAAATGTAACCATAGGTTGTATTATGCATTGGAAATAATGACAGACACTGCTGGTAGGACAGTCTTGCCCATGTGGGCATGATAGGGAATAGTTTTCTCCTTAGGCTGGGAGGTATCTAGCCCTGCAGCTAGTTTCAGTTTTGGGATTATTAGATGATCCTGTCTGAGATTTTTTCCTCCACCCCTATACAATGGAGGTGGAATGACATTTGAAAAACAGCAGCAGTGTGTGCTTACAGAAACAATGTCCTGGTTATTCTGGAAAATCCCCAGACTTCACTATCAACAGTTTTCATAGGGACTGTTTCTTTGAGGGAGACTAGTTCCAATGAAAATTGTCCAAAGTGGATCTAGTAGATCTAGGGGGGGGGGGGGGGGGTGCTAGACAAAAACTATTAAGACATGTTTTTCTTTTTATTGTTTCAGTTTTTCCACTCATGCTGCTTCACCTCTAGAGCTCCATCTGTGGTGGGGTTGTATAGTCTATGTGGAAGTGCAGCACAGATTTAGCGCTTGTTTGTTTACTTGTGTGTTTGTGTGCTCGTGTTACAGTGTGTTTAATTTGGTTACCTCACTAATATTACCTCAGCGTCTTTGGTGTGTTAGTCCTGCATTTCACTTTACTGCCCCTGACCTGACCCAGTGCTTTGGCTCAAGTGCAAGCACTCCCTCACCCCTGCTGACAACAGCAAGGCTCCGCAGCCAGAGCATGGAGATGCCTGCTGTTGGTTTTAATTCAGACTACGGTTTAAACGAGGGCTGTCAATCGATTCAAATATTTAATCACACATTTTTTTATCTGTTCAAAATGTACCTGAAAGGGAGATTTGTCAAGTATTTAATACTCTTGTCAACATGGGGCAAATATGCTGCTTAATTGGACAAATACTGTCCAGAAACCCTCACAGGTACTGCATTTAGCATAAAAAATATGCTCCTAACATGGCAAACTGCAGCCCAACATGCAACAAGAGCTGTTAGTGTGTCAGTGTGCTGACTTGATTATGACTTGCCCCAAACTGCATGTGATTATCCTAGAGGTCACCACAGGTCATTTTATACAGTGAGGTCAAGTTTAAAAAAATGGTCTCACTACATGAAATGGCTACTATGGGAACTAACATCATCACACATGAATACAGTTCATGTAATACAGTTGGTCTCATTGGTCTCCCACAAGAGTTTCAGCTTTACAGTTATACCCAATTTATGTAATTCCAAGACTGTTTAGGGACCCCAGTATGCAGAAATATTCAGATACACCATTTTAGAATAGGTGAAAATAACACATTTATACTGCATGCAAGAAACTGCATGGGATTATCATAAAGTGGGCATATCTGTAAAGGGGAGACTCGTGGGTACCTACAGAACCCATTTTCATTCACATATCTTGAGGTCAGAGGTCAAGGGACCCCTTTGAAAATGGCCATGCCAAAATTTAATATAAGTCTGGAGTGTTATTTAGCCTTCTTAGTGACAAGTTAACATGACATGGTTGGTACCAATGGATTTCTTAGGTTTTCTAGGTTCATATGACACCAGTATCTTCACTCTAGCTTTAAAACTGAGCCCGCTACAACCTAAAAATTGCAAGTTGCGTTAATGCGTTCAGGAAATTAGTGGCATTAAAATGAATTTGCGTTCACGCGTTATTATCGTGTTAACTTTGACAGCCCTGGTTTAAACACAAACACACCATTGCAGCCTTTGTTGAAATCACAACCATTGTGGGGGCTTAGCCATTAAACCCGTCTTGGTATTGCTTTCTGCCATGGCTAGTACTCTGTAAAGCAAGATGCATGCTTTGTCAAAAATTTGGTGGCACCCTTGATGAAGATGTCGTGTTGTCATGTGAATGTGAACGAGCCGCCCCAGACCGAGGCTGGAGAGAGGGCTGGGAAGCGGAGTTTAAGGAAACGCCACTGCGCCTGCTCTATGGGCCCAATGGATGCGAAAGATCGCCGGATGATCCGGGTACTTTATCACTCGGCAATCAAGCCAACAGGGCCCCGCCTATAACGCTGTATCCAGTTCTCTTTATACATCCATGTATGAAGGAGATGAGCATTGTTTCTACACAGAGCCGACGCCATCTTGGCTCCTAATATAGTGAACCGTCATCCAAAAAGAGCCAATCGCCTGCAGGAGCTGGTAACTGGTGAACCATTGGCCTCCTTGTCCCGACACACCTATTTACATACATACACACACTGAAACCTTACGCACATCATGCATACTCCCACACTGATGGAAAGAGACGCATACATTTGCAACAATATGCGTCCGCAGTCGTAACAATTACTGAAGACATGGTTTGAGTTAGTCAAATCAAGTCTTGCAGTCGTCATCCTGGCAGTTATATTGTCTCAGGAACAAACCTACAGTACATGCAATTACCAGGATATAAAGACAAGGAAACACTGTCTGTGGAAACATGACATGGGGAAATTTTATCCTAAGGACTCTAACATTAGAAGATGCCCACAAAATGTCTTAGTTTGAACTTAAAGATTGCAGAACACAGAAGTTAGTTAAGAAAAGCCTCAAATTCAATGTCAGAATTGTCTCCCAGATACACCACATGCAAATACTGAGCCTTTTGTTACCACAGCCTGTCCATTTCACTTACCATGGACACAGTGCAGTGTCTCCCCCTCCCTCCACACACACACACCCCAAGGGCTGAGAAAACACATTCCAGTCAAATAAAAGCAGTGTAGAGTAAACCTCGTTTTCACAGTTTGCCAGCAGCTTCCAGGAATCAGTTCTGCATCAGGTCCGGCATTTTAGAGCAGTTGAGAAAAGAAAAGGTTTTAAATATAACAGTTTAGACCCACAAGTATAGTAGTTTGTCTGCAATTTTTTCTTTTAATTTGCCCTGAATAAAACATAAATCAGCCTGTTGACAGGTCCATGTTCATCCAGCTGTCAGATGACCCAACTTTTCACAAAATATCTTCAATTCTCTACTTGCATAGACTCTGTTGAAGCTTGTCTTACTGCCTTACTGAAAGGGACTGACATCGCTATAGATTTAAATCTTTAACTGTCATTCTTGTTTCAGATATACACACTTTTTTATGGAATTTACCTGGAATGTGGATGAAAGCTTGGCATTCAGCTCAATTAAGATTAGTAACTTTTTATGAGCCAGACTGAATGAGGTTTAATTATCATGATATGTTATTCTAAGTGCTGCATAATGTGGCCCTACACCCCATTAGAACAGGGTTGACACTGTATAACATGCTGAAGAGAATGTCATACAGTAGAAAGACTAGTCACAGACTAATCTCTCTTTATACTGCTAAATATATCCTGCTAACTCGTCCACTGGGGACTCTGGGGACATACTGATTTCAGTGGCATTTAAAATATGATTTTGTTTTTGAAAATGTGCTATTTCAAATGGCTCTTATACTGACTGGTGTTTTCTTACTTTTAGACTAGTCTAAGTTTGAACGTCAGGGAAATTAGTTAAGAAAGCAGAAAACAGTGGAGGGTCCACATGGATACGACTGTGCACCCTCACATGGAAAAGACTTTGCCAGGAAAAGCAGAGCTAGACATCATGGCTAAAGTTGCATGCTAACTCTGTCATGGTCATATTGCGGTAACGTGCGGTCAAGTCCGTCACTCTTATCTCCGTGGGCAAATCAGCTACAACTGTAGAGCACCCAGATACTGACATTTATGTTAAATGCATTCAAACGGCCCCGATGGAGCTGAACCTTGGATGTATGAAGAAAACAGAGCTGGCGGGAGAGCTAAAGACGACCTTGGCGAAGTTAGTTGAAGTATACACGTGTGACTACGTCCGGTTTTCATAATAAGGTGTTAACAAGTGAACTGCATATATAAAATACATATAGGGAAATAAGATTGATTGGATTATATTCACCAGAAGTATAAAACATTACATGTCCCTTATAAATTAAAAAGTAAATACCACTAATTTGTGGGGGAAATGTGTATATTCTTTGACTTTTGGGTTGCTTGAAACAAATGTGATAAATAATTCCTGACAATGACTGATATATTTGACTTCAGGACATTTCTAACTACATACATGCTGAAAATCAAACACTTTTACTGTATTAATATAGATATTTTTTCAAAGTAAAAGTCCCTAGAAGTGTATTATTCAACTTTTTCTCATGTTCTAGTGTTAAAAGTTAACAAAACAAAATCACAATAAATTGTTATATCAAATTGCAATACTTAAAAATCCCAATACATGTCGAATCTGCACCCAATTATCGCGACAGTATGGAATCAGGAGATAGGTGTATCGTCCCAGCCCCGATGCTTTGTTTTTGTTGAGAGGTCCTGATTCAACTCGAATGATGGTTGCTGAGGCTTAAAGATTGCAGTAATTGTAATTGTAATTGTAAAGCAGACATAAAGTCTTTATGTCTTGGCAGACTTGGAGAAAATCTACCTCTGCTTAGTTTTGCTGATGTCTTTTTGGAGTACGTCCTCATGATTAAGACTCTTATCATGTTTCACTGTTTGTGATTGATGCATGAGCAGATCAAAAAAGATGCAGTAAGCGTGAGTGCAGGGACAACAAGTAACGTGTGGAAGACATTTAACATAGACAAAGAATCAGGATTCCACACAAACACGCTCAGAGTAATATTCTGTATATCCTGCTGAGTATTCCAACATATTCTCTGTCGGTAACGGAGACGTCCTCCTTGTACCCTGCAGGCTGCAGCACGGAAGCACTCAGTGGACGGGTTGCTGCACAGTTCCAGCTCTAAGTTGCCGGACACGATGAGACGCCTGGGCTCCAACTCAGAAGATCGTTCTCGCATCACTGCCGCCCTCTCCTGTCTGAAGAGCGCTAATGAAACAGGTGAACCAGGAACCCGGCTGCCCTACAGTACATGTTGTGAAGGGGGTCATTCATAGGAACCGCATTGAATACAATACATGCAATAAATAGTATTAGGGTTAATTTCTTCCTTCTGTTTAATCTTAATTTTGAGAAATTATTATGTGATATATTCAACAGACATCTTGACTTTATGTTTTACATGTACCATGGTTAAAATATGGGTTTGAACTGGATTACCAACCCAGTATAGCAGCTACCGGACCCTCAAAGCCTCAGGTTCACTGTAAATGTAAATAAATAAAGTTCTAATAATGATAACAATTTTATGTTATACAGATACATTTACTCTTTAGTGTTCTATGCACATACTATATATACCATATACTAGAGCAGGGGTCTGCAACCTGCGGCTCCGGAGCCACGCTCTTTAGCCCCTCTCCAGTGGCTCCCTGTGGATTTTTAAAAAAGATTAGTGGAAATGAATAACTGTTTTTTTGTTTACATCTTCATTTTTATTTATCATTGTTGTAGGTCTATGGTACGACGGAGTATTAGGGCCACATTGAGGGAAAAAAAATAATCTGAGATTTCGAGAATAAAGTCGTAATATTACGAGAATAAAGTCACAGTATTATGAGAATATAGTCATAATATTATAAAGTAGTAATTTGACATGTTATTTTCTTTTTTTCTCATAAAGTTATGATTTTATTCTTGTAATATTACAACTTTTTTCCCGTAAAGTTATGTTTTTATTCTCGTAATATTATGACTATTTCATCGTAAAGTTACGACTTTATTCTCGTAATATTACTACTTTTTTTCTCATAATATTATGACTTTATTCTGGAAATCTCAGATTTTTTTTCCCTCAATGTGGCCCTAACTACTCCGTAGTACATTTGTACTTTGGTCCTCACTGCATTAGACTTATATACTATATACTTTTGAATTAGAATTTATACATTCACTTGATAACATTGATTATATTTCATCCCAACCATCGTTTTGTAATGTCTGACAAAATGTACGTTTACCTGTGAACTTATTTGTGATCTTTACTCTTTGACTCAAGGAGGTGACCCGAGACCTAACTCAGGCTCCTGCAGCTCTGAGCCCCAAGACGACAGTGATGCCTTCTCTCCCATTAGCCCCCTCCCCAGCCCTTTCACGCACCAGCTACCCACCGGCACCCACGGCCGCTCCATCTCCATATCAGTGGTACCGTGTTCAAATGACCGGGGATCAGAGACGTGCACATTAACGGAGGACGCCTTCGCCCCGGAGCAGAGCACCCCTCCAGCCAGTCGAGCCTCAAAGATGCACACTGCCAAGACCTCCCACACTCCACCGCTAACTTCCCGCAAGCTGCTGCAGCTCCTCCCCAACATTGCACTGACAAAAACCAAGAGTAATGAGTCGCAGCTGGCCAACCGCATCGAGGAACCGGCTTCACACAAGTGGGTTTTTTAGAACTGCAGTCGTGTGGTAAAGACGGTACATCAGAGTCTCAAGTTTAAACCTTTCAGCTGCTAAATATCGGAACGAAAAATCAAACTACTGAGACATAAGTCTGAGGTATAGCCTCAGCGATTAGGTATGTCATAACATTAAAAATCCCGGAATATCACTGCTTTATCAGATCCACAGCAAGGGAAAATGTCACTCAACAATTAAAATGTTTTGCTGTGGATATTTGTGATCTCCAGAAGATGAATAGTGAAGTTATTTCAGTCAGTGATACTGACCTTACTGCTGGAGAACTAATCCCAAATATATTTACATACATGAACATTATATCTTAGATAAATCAGCAATACCAAGATAAGATCCCGATCATGAACCGCACTGTCCCTGATTTGATCTTTCCACTGTGATAAAGGCGCAAAACTTCCCCAAAAATACTTTAAAAAAAGCACATGTGCATTCATTTTTTGACATTTCAAAACTGTAACTGAACAATTAACAAAGAGACACGGTGCCTTTTTAACGTCATCATCAGCCTAAAATGTCAGCTTTGCACACAAGATATCTCATAATATAACAGGCATTTTGCAATGTGATTTACTGAGCACTATCACGCTCCCTAGTGGATTAAATGTTTGAATTTAATTGAGTTTACGGCCTTTTCTGTAATACCACCCCCGGTACAAACTTTACATTTGTAGCCTCACAAGTGGTAAAACTGTACAAATAACAAAATTGTCTTTAAGTTGTTCAACCTGTCCAACACAGTCTCCAAGGTCAGGCCTCTGATTTAAAGCTAGGGTTGGTAATCTTCTTCAAAAAACTTTTTTGTTACATCCCGACAGTAATCAATAAATCAAATGCTCTGACAAAAAGAAGTTAAAAAAATCTGGTATCTGTGGCTGTCGCAGGACTGTAATAAGACTTTAATGGTCCATTTTCAGTCCAAATGAAATGAATGAACGGCCTGCGTGCCTAACTGCACTCATTGCGCGTTACCAGAGTCTTCCGCAAACTGCTATCTTGACAGCTGTGACAAATGGTTTACCTACAATCACGTGACTTTGTACTGTGCAGCTGAGCTCACACCATGTCAAAGGATGAAGTGGACTGCTGTATACCGTGGTTGTAAGTTGCTCTCTGCCCTTGCAGAGCCCATAAGAAGAACAAAGTGTTGGGTGCTATTCATATCAACGGTAACAGCGGTAACGGTCCCGAGGACTCAGCGCTGCGGTCGCCGCTGCTGTCTGCCCGAACACCCGGCCCTGTCCCCGCCTCAGCCCCATACATGATGCCCGCCACCCCCACCCTGCTGGATAGTGAGTCTTTGTCCATCGGCACTTCTGTGATTCTATTTAATTTTCCCATCGTTTCTTTGTGTGTTTTCGACTTACTCCGCTCTAATGTTCTTCACAGATGTGCACAGGAGTTCCCCTCAGACAATGAGGAGAGACATTGGCCTGGCTGTAACACACAGGTCGGTACCATCACTCCTACTGCTCCTGTCTGACTTTATAGGAAAAAGTGACTTTGCATCATTCTGTGGACACTGTGGTTACAGAAGTGTCGGGTTATGCAACACGAGCTGTTTGGAGACGTTTGATAGACACTGAAAGGTGTACTCTAGTGATTTAAAGGGGATTTATAGTTGTTTGTTAACAGTAGGGTTGCAAAGGGTCGGTAAATTTCTGGATATTTTCCAAGGGAAATTAAGCTCGGGAAGTTTCGCATAATTTGAACTGGGAGTCTGAGATCTGTTTTTAAAGTCACGTGCCTTGGCAGAGGTCTGCGCTCTCCGAGTGCCATTCTAGTTCATGTTATTTCCTGTTAAAATTCCCATGGAAAGTTTCCACCGTCAATATTCCCAAAAGTTTGCAACCCTAGTTAAGAGATTAGGTCACATCTATGGAGCCTGCACACACAGAAGTGTGCTCCCTGACTATATTGGAGCTGCACATCCTCAAAAATGTAACTATTGTGGTTACAGTAACTTGTGGAGACTGCAAGAACTATGACTGGGCGCTTTTTAGTTTCTATTGCCAGCGTCGATAGTGAAGACAAAATTAAGGAAGTTGATGAAAGAAAGAAACTTTAACGCTTAACCAAATTAACATTAACACATGTAACAAAGCCATCTCCACTGAAAACCCTGTTCAGTGGAGTGCAGATAATGATGTGAAAACTTCAGCTATTGTAAAGTCACGCACAGTTGCTGTGGTGATATCAGCAGATGCAATTTGATGCTTGACTATAAATCTAAATGTACACTGTAGGTAGCTACTGAGGGACCCCTGGAACCACCACCTCCAGTATACATCAAGTTGTAGTATTGTACCATGAGGTTGGGGGACCAACAAGAGACAAAGTTCAGCTTCAAAAACACTGGATCCAAAACTGACTTCCTGTTTCTGTAGTCTCCAAATCCAAAGCCACATAACCCTGCATTCGGTAACAGTCACTGAATTTAGGGGCAAATTGGCATTAGGTGAATTAATCCGAATCAAATATTAGAAGATACTGCAGTGTCATTGTGATAAAGAAATATTTCTTTTTCTTTTGTAGGTTTTCAACCAAGTCCTGGCTCTCCCAGACGTGTCAAGTGTGTCGCAAGAGCATGATGTTTGGTGTCAAGTGCAAACACTGCAAGTAAGATACTGTAAATATAACCCCCCCGCCCCCACCCATTATAGTACTACTTGTTATGGTCTCATCAGGGTATCTGTCTTATCTTTATGTTCACAGGTTAAAGTGCCACAACAAATGTACCAAAGAGGCTCCCTCATGTCGGATATCCTTTCTCACAAGTAAGCAACGCTCAGCACCTTTTCTGTCTTTCACTTTTTTTTTTTTTTTTCTTTTTTTTAAATTGAATTGCCAGAGAAATACCGACGATATTGTAACCCCAGTTCATAATACGCCAACATCAGCGTGATAAGAACTTCCTAAGATGACAGAAATAATAATAATAATAATAATAGCATCTGGTTCATAGTCTATCCGACTTCGCCAGCATTCAACACGTCTCGCTGCTCTCTGTTTCCATCACAGTTAGTTTTGTGGTTAGGTAAGTTTATAGCCTGCCACGCTGTTATTCTGTGTTGCTCTGCGTGCAACGATGCAGCTAAAACAGAAAGGGCACTGATTCGACTGACAAAATGAGAGTTGACATGGGAATCATATGCGTTAAGGGGGCAGTATGAAATTCCCTCTTTGTCTCTCCCCAGACAGCGTTTCTCTGCTGAGCTGTAGTGGTGAGATAATAACACAAAAAAGAAACGTACTAAAAAGACTGTAACTGTGCTTTTTATATCTAAATCTGCTGGGACAGCCTCATATTAGCTCCATATACACTTTGGAATGTATTTTTGTACGGTATGTAGACTCTGGGTTTTGTCCCCCATCACTTACATTAGGAAGGGAACTTGTAAACAGGACTGATTACAGCAAGCAAAATGTTTAATGTGCATACAGGCACTTGTCTAAAATGTGTGAACCGGTTCTTTAATATTCAATGTGATGTAAAATGAGCTAATATCTTAATGTGATTTGTAGTGCCGAGGATGCGGAGGGCAGAATCAGTGCCATCAGATATCAACAATCGGATTGATCACACAGTAGGAATCCCACTGCAATTTGGCACTTTGCCAAAAGCAATAACCAAAAGGGTGAGTACGGGTTTCTTTTCTATGTTTGGAATTCAGATTTTATTCCCACGGTAATTGTGTAAGTAAAGATGAAGTGTCAAGGTTGGTGTACAGGAAATAAATGACTGTGTGTGTGTGTGTGTGTGTGTGTGTGTGTGTGTGTGTTAGCAGGAGCCTGCCCCCAGTTTAAGCCATCTGGACTCCAGCAGTAACCCGTCATCAGCCACCTCCTCCACTCCTTCCTCCCCAGCACATTTCCAGCAGAATAACCCTCCCAGTGTCAGCGCCACACCCCCAGCCAACCCGTCACCGCAGGGCTCCCGGGACAGCCGCTTCCACTTCCCAGGTCAGCCCCCCGTTACTGGTATCACTTACACACACACACTTTAAAATACGTTGTATTGGTTGAAAATACAATTCCTTTGGAGTATTTTGTAATTGGTAATTGACGGGGCTGAAAAAATTAAAATGTAATTTGTAACAAAATACTTTTGAGTGAAGTAATTTAGTTTTTTCAAAATACTCTAAATACTTTCTCCGTGATTCATAAGACGTAAAAAAAGAAATTAATGCAAATACACCTTAAAAAGAAGAACAATACACTCACTCACATACAGGGATTTTGAAAGCCCACACTTCTTTTTTTTAAATAATAATTTTTATTTGGAGACATTGACACTTTACATGTTCAAGGGATGCACATGTTCGTAGCATGATGTAGTGAGCAGCATGTACTTAAAAGAGTGTTTCCATTTTTTTTAAGTGTATATATACAATAAAAATTGTAAACAATAAATAAATAAATAAATAAAAAAAATCAATCAATAATAAAAATCAGGTAGAATAGGAAACCAATTCAATTCTCTTCACTGATATACTGTATGTGTTTTCTTGTTGTTGTTGGCTATGTAGACAATGTAGGCTTGTACGGTCACCGAAATATGGCTAGAAAGGCGTTTTTGGTGGGATCATTCTTAGGCAATTTTCAAAACTTACTCTTCAAACAATTCATTAGGAGTGTTTTTTTCTCATTGAAAACATATTGATGTGACATATTGTGAGGTTAACCCACACAATTTTGGGTAAAATGTCAGAACTAAAATGACCATAGAGTTGAATCAACATCTCTTTTAAACAATTTCAACAAATATTGAACATAATAACCTCCATGAATGGAGGATTTATTGGAGGGTTGTTGGATTAGACGGCTTTACTTTTGACAACTTGACAATTGTCTGTATTTTTAATGCATTTGCATTTTGGCATAAAGATGTTCAAAAAATGACAGAAATGTACATATTTGTTGATACCAAGAGCCAACGAAGGACAAGTGTGATGTGGAAACACTATGATATAGAGCAGCTAATGTGAAAATGTGAGCTTATTTGACCAGTTTTGAAAACCATAGGAGCATGTACTGTAGACAATGCTGATATTTAGTATACATTTTAGAACTAGACTATTTTCTTGCTGATAAAGGTAACAAAAAGATTTCAGAACTTCACTTGCATATGGAGGGGAAATCTTCTCACACAGAAAGTCTTAAAGTTCACACATTAACATCAGTTTACAATGTCTTATATGTCTGAAAAAAGGAAGTTACCTTGATGATTGGGATTGGCTCAGTTTAAGGAGACTCAAGGTTTTTACAGAAAGCCTGCATTGCAAACTAGAAGCATGGAGTTTGAAAGATGTGGACATTTACCAGGCAGTGCAATGATGCTAGTGGTTGGTTGCATTAAGGGAAATGTAAGATCCAGTATTGTTAGAGTTGATGCATACTTGGGACTAAACATCAGGAGTCTCAGCCAATGCTACTTTGAATGTAACCACTCTTTTTTTATATAGTTCTCATTTACATTTTACATATTTCTCCGTTTCTGTTGTCAGACAATGAAACTAGTGTCAGATAGAGATCTAATTGTGACTCATAACTGCTACCAGTTAATCAGTAGTCATTCTCAAGGTACTGCACTGTAGTAATAAAGTCAATAGTTTATGATCGCAAAGTTACCTCCCACACACCGGGCAGGTTCCCCTCACTGTTTTGAAGCCAGAGGTTTAAGATTTATTCACCCTGGCGACCATTTTTGACTGTTTTTGCATTTGTTCTGAATTCATATAATAACGTGTTAAGTATTTCTGAAGTATTTTTGAATGATGAGCATTACTTGTGTAGCCTAGTGCAGTATTCTGACGTTATATTTTCCAACAGATGTTTCTGCTTCCACATATACTGCTGTTCAACATTCGGGCAGCTACTATGAGTCTGGGTAAGAGAAAAAGCAACACACTGTAGGTACCATATTATTGGCTGATATTAGCTTATCACATTTCATGTTCGTCGGCTGAAAAGTAACAAGAAATGTCAAAGATATGTATGAGGTCATTTAGAAGCAGAGTCTCCACAGACAAGTTTATTTTTACACTGTGAAATGTACTCACTAATTTGTGTTTGTTTATTATGTGTTTATTAAAAACCAAAATCGGTCAATATATCTATATCAGATTTTTTAAACTCTCAACATAAAAAAATCCAGTATCAGTGAGGCTGTAATGTCTATAGCATACACAGTACATAAATGATAATATATATATAGTAAAAAAAACAAATGAGTCGGTTGTTAATTCTTGTGGTTGTTCTCTCAGAGTGTCGCAGGTGGCCGCCACTGAGACGCAGCCTATAGCAGCGAAGCAAGGAGGGGTGAGTACTAGCGGGGTCACATTCAGTGAGCTCCATCAGCAAAAAGAAGAAGTGAAAATGATGAGTTATTTGCCTGGGCTATTCACAGGACTAGGAGTGGTATGCTTATGTGGTTTGCAGCACTATTTCTGTTTTTTTATGTCACCAGTGGAAGTTGAAATAACTGTCAAGTGCAGTTGTGTCCTCTCTGCCTCTGAGCATGACCTGATACCAACTGGATAAAGCAGGAAAGTCCCGGGGGAATAAATAAATTGACATCCCCATATAAAATAATGCTGCATATAATAATGTGTTTTAAAGGGCCAGTGTGTATGATTTAGTGGTGTGGTTGTACCCCTCCGCTCCGCTCACTCCTACCTTGTTTGGTTTGTCCCTTCAGGGCTACTGTAGAAACATGGCGGACTATGTAGATATGAAGGACTCATTCGAAGCTAACGAAAACACAGCAGTTCTTAGTTTCAGGTGATTATACACTAATAAAAACATAGTTATGAATATTGTTATCTGTTTCTGCTAATAAATCATATACACTGGTCCTTTAAAAATGTATTAAGGCCCAGACACACCATGCGGTGATGAAGGCCGACTGTTAGGTTGCCTTTGTCTTGGCCGACAAGTTGCATTTGAACACACCGCAAAAACTACAGCCGACGGCCAGTTAGCACGTACGTCCTGCGCCTGCGTGAGATTAAATAACTCTCCACACCAGCAGGCGGCGGTAGTCTGTATTCATCATTCAAAAAGGGAAACAGGAAGACCGAGGACGGCGGATATACAAGCCGTTGTTATGATACGTACATGAAACAGAGCGGCGTTTGCCGACCATTTCCACGCCGTTCTCACTCACCACTTAGCTTCGTTCCAGACGGCCATGTCGCTGTGAAAATGTCCGTGTGTTGGAACGATCAGATGAGCTGAAGATGAAAAATGAGAAGAGCCTTCTGTGTGTGCACCCTCTTGACTTTAATCGTTGGCTTGCTTTCCTCACTTCCGTTTCTCTTCTCGTGCACTGATTCGTTTAAGCTGAACAGCCAATCAGAGTGATTTCTCTCATCGACGGGCTCCGCCGCCGATTCAACATGCTGAATCGGCCAAAAAGCCTCCGACACGGGCAGACTAGAGACGACGGTGCGGAACACACTGCGAAAAACCAGGCCGATTAAACAAAGAAATTCTGGTAGTTGACTCATACTGCTGACCTGGAGAGACTCGTCAGAGCTGTTAAATTGTGCCCAATAAGCCCATGCTGCTAATTATGTATGAACATTAAAAAATGCTTTCCAACTTCCACTTCTTTTGTTGTTGATTTGATCTTTTTCCCCTCAAAGAAACTTCTTTATAAAGTGCTTTGAACTGAGTTTGAATCAAATCAATCATTAATTAAACGGTCCGTTTTCACTTCCCTTATTCTGCTATTTGTTTCAGGACAAGGAGGCAGAGGAAGACTACCCAGCCGAGAACGAGGAAGCAGCCGACCAGTGCGACAGAAAAAAACGCTCTTCCACTGAGGCGTGTGATGAGGACGGGCTGGAGGACCTGCCTTCTTCCATATGCCGTCGTGGGGCCGTCGGCCGCTGGAGGGGCCCCATCTGTCGTAAGGCCAGCCAGGCCAGCGTCTACCTGCAGGAGTGGGACATCCCATATGAGCAGCTGCAGCTGGGGGAGCTCATTGGCAAGGTGAAGTTACACAGACACACTGAGTCTCATTATAAAATATCAACGCCGGGGTCCAACCCAGCTGACACATTTGACGTTGCGATTGTGCAGGGTCGCTGGGGGAAGGTGCATAAAGGTCGCTGGCACGGCGAGGTGGCCATCCGCCTGCTGGAGATCGACGGCAACAACCAGGATCACCTGAAGCTCTTCAAGAAGGAGATGATGAACTACAGGCAGACCAGGCACGAGAACGTCATCCTGTTCATGGGTGCCTGCATGGCTCCGCCGCACCTCGCCATCATCACCAGGTACAACCTCATGACTCGTCACATAAACGAATGTATGGTAATACTCATTTTTTTTATTTTATATATTACATGTAATATGTTGTTTTGCTGAATATTTATGTTGATGTGTGAATTCAGTTTCAGTAACAATATTGCATGTGTTTTCTCTGCAGTTTCTGTAAAGGTGTGACTCTATACTCTGTTGTAAGAGAAAGAGGTCACCAGCTAGACATGAATAAAACCCGACAGATTGCACAGGACATTGTAAAGGTGAGCGACCCTCGAGCTGTGTGAGATGGACGGAATTAAAACAAAATAAACTATCATTTTAATATCAATATATGCTGATTTCTGATTATCTATGAAACAAAATATCACATAAGAACCTGATTTTCATTATCCACCACATTTTGGCCTTTGTTGTGGCTCAAAAATTGACATCCATAGAAAAGTTTGATCTCATTTTGAAACGGAGTATCTGCAGATTAACTCCATACCCCCATATGTTATGAACCCCTAAAGCTGGGCATGATACGAGATGAATAAATCCCTGTTTTGTTATCTTCGCCACCATCTTGACTGTAAGGGTAGCAGGGAGGGACAATTGAGTGAGAGTCAACTCTTGTTTCTTGCAAGAAACTGCATGTGATTATCATAAAGTGGGCATGTCTGTAAACTCGTGGGTAGCCATAGAAACCATTTTCATTCACATATCTTGAGGTCAGAGGTCAAGGGACCCCTTTGAAAATGGCCATGCCAGTGTTTCCTTGCCAAAAAGCCTAACTTTGGAGCGTTATTTAACCTATTTAGCTTATTACCAATGAATTCTATAGTTGTTGTAGTTTCATATGATATATGTAGCTTCACTCTAGCTCTAAATATGAACCTGCTACAGCCTCTGAAAGATTGTAAAGTCGTGATCCCGCAGGTCTCAGGTGGTTAATAAAAATGTCTAGCCTCAGCTGCCACTCATCCTCCACTCTTTTACAGGGAATGGGTTATCTGCATGCCAAAGACATCATTCACAAGGATCTGAAGTCTAAGAATGTGTTCTATGACAGCAACAAGGTGGTCATTACAGACTTTGGCCTGTTTGGGATGTCTGGAGTGGTACAAGAAGGCAGGTAGGAGTGAAATAAATGATACGCTGATCTCTATCTCTCTATCTCAATGATCTGTATCTCTGGAAAGCCACGGTTGTTGTCCTCATGAGTACTGTGTGTGTGATTTCAGAAGAAAGAACGTGGTGCGGCTACCTCAGGGCTGGATCAACTACCTGGCTCCAGAGATTGTTCGAAAAATGAGCCCAGAGGTTGAAGAGGACCAGCTGCCTTTCTCCAAAGCTGCTGACGTTTATGCATTTGGGTATTGACACTTAAACAGCTCAGGTTAAGCAACAGACACTCAATGTATGCTATATTCTTAAAGTAAAGCTGGCGCTGAAACTCAATAGATTTCAAGAACAGTTCCTTAACCTGTACTTTGTTTTTCCTTTTTCTGCCTTTGGTTTGTAACAATGTCAGTTTTCTGTTGATGTTTGAATCACATCTAGCCAGACTTGTTCTACAACTTTTAAACCTTTAGACCTAGACTTGATTTCCATGAGCTTCATACACCACTTGACACATTTGCTTAGACTTGACATGGAATGTAAAAGATGAAGAAGTTTCAATGTCACCACCTGTTTTCCTGACCAGATTTTTTTGTGTTGTGTAATTCTCAGTACAATCTTGTACGAGCTGCAGGTCGGAGACTGGCCAATCACCAACCAGCCTGTGGAAGCTAAAATCTGGCTAGTGGGCAGCAGTGAGGGTGTCAAGAATGTGCTGGCAGACGCCAACCTGGGCAAGGAGGTCACGGTGAGTCTGTTACTGTACATAAATCGGAGAAGACCATGGCTATGATCCATAAAGGAAGGGAGGGATTACACTTGGGTATGGGTTTACCCCCTCACTGCCATCTTGCAGCTAGAAAATCCTAATTTGGTCAGAGGGAAGGGAGTCTAGGCGGAGCTGAGATGGGACCAGCAGGAGTGTGATAGGCTGAGATAACTGCCATTCAAGCAAACCAAAACTCCAAAGCATGCTTGTCTGTTATCTTAATGATTCTCGCTCCCACAGCACACGCTAGATAGACATGACTGAGTCCTTCTGATTGAGGCTCAGCCCGTGGACGGTATGAGGCCGGTAACGGCCCCCGTCGCGCCGGGGTCCGGTCATCTCGGAGTCGGGTTGTTTGGGAATGCAGCCCAAAGCAGGTGGTAAACTCCATCTAAGGCTAAATACCGGCACGAGACCGATAGTCGACAAGCACCTTAAGGGAAAGTTGAAAAGAACTTTGAAGAGAGAGTTCAAGAGGGCGTGTGGGAGGATCCCCTCGCGGGACCTCTCCCCGTCGCTGGCCGCCGGGCGCATTTCCTCCGAGGCGGTGCGCCACGACCAGCTCTAGGTCGGCTTGGAAAGGCTCAGCTCCAACAACCTCGCCACTTTCCGGGGCCGTGGACAAAATGCTTGCTTTTGTGGTCCTTGTAGTCTCAAAGACATTCGCGGCCCTGGTAGTCCATACTCTGACACTTTATCATCATCCTGGGCTTCTATTTTGACTTTCAAAAACAAGACGGGTGGGGTTATGTTAAGGATGGCTCCATTGCGTCATCGAGCCATGCTTTCAGGAGTTGTTTTGTCCTTTTGTCCCTCTCCACATTTGTAATAATAAAATCATCTATTTTCTCATTTTCGCATCTTATAAACTGCGTGTCTTGTAAATGTGCTCTATTCGTTCCCCATATTCGATCACTCTGTTTATTTTCTGTCAGCACAATAAGGCAACATACTGGAGGATGATCAGATATCACAGTTTCATACATTTTGGAGCCCAATAAATTGAATGCAGATTTTGAAATGAAATCATAATCAACTGTTGAATAGCTCTTCTTGCTGTGTGAATAATAAATATAATCTTATTATATAATAATAATAATAATAATAATAAGTATAGTCTTTAGATGGAAATAATAATCTACGTGCATCGTCTAATTTATTTGTTGAAATAATATTTTCCAACCTTTTCGGAGGGTCTTTAAACCTTCCTTTTAAGTTAAATATGAGAAAACAGCCATCTGGATCTTTGAGTAATGCGATCAGGGAAAATATTTCATTGATCAGAATTCCTACTCTCCTATTGCTGCAGTAGGTGGCGTCATACGCCTCTCCCATCCAGCCTCTCTTTAAATATTCAATTTCCCATTTTTAAAATCATCAGAAGAGACTTTTTAAGTGTCCCAAAACCTGATGTTATTTCTCACCTTCATGTAAACCATGGGCATACCAAGTGATACACTGGATGCTACGAGTTGTTACAGATAAAGAATCTGTAATTACCTTTCCTGTTTCCTCAAAATACCACCGCTATCTTATAATCTTCACGTGTGGTGTCGGCCTATGTTATATTTCCTCTGCCAAAAACCTAGCCAGATCGTACACATTGCACCTTTAAGTACAGTCTGAGGTGTTGTGGAGCATCATGAGAGGAACCAGCTTCAGATACATTTACATTAGATTCATCATTTACATCAAAGTCACAGCAGATTCTCGGGATGCAAACAGCCACAGAATCCACGGGGGTTCCATGGAAACCCCAGATGAAACATCCTGTATCATGAATTAATCGTCCTCCTTCCATCCCCAACAGGAGATCCTGTCTGCTTGCTGGTCCTCCGAGATAGACAACAGGCTCACTTTCACTCAGCTGGCAGACATGCTGGAGAGGCTCCCTAAACTGAACCGCAGGCTGTCTCACCCCGGACACTTCTAGAAGACACCCGAGTAGGTATCATAAAAAAGAGATGGTATAGTCATGATCCTGGGTGGACCAGCCTACAACACCATTTACACCAGCATTCACAAAGGGAGTCATTTTTATTCAGTTTAGCACTTTCATGTCATGAGATGCACCATCAGTCAAATGGAAAACGTTGTAAATAGGATTTTTGTAAAGAAATGTGAATATTCTGAAGCTGTCCTGCTGATATGTTCACTAATATAAAAGATCTTTTCTAATGTGACTGCCATTTTTGTATTTTGAGGAAAGATCTACTAAGCCTCACGTGTTGCTCTACCTATGGATGGAGTTGTTGCTCCCTCTATTATGCGTCCTTCATCTTTTTTTTCCAGACACTTTAATAGTGTTTCTCACAGTCTCTCTCCTTCTTTCTCCTCTCTCTCTCTGTGATTTCCTACTCCTCTGGGTGCCGACTGATCCACCTCTGCCTGTTCCTGTTGTGTCTGATCTCCACGGTCACATTTCCACCTCTCGCTATGTTTCCCTGTCTCTTTATGTGCACTCTGTCTCCTCACCTCACGTTCTTCTCCCGGTGAAGGCCGTGGGATCATCATCACTGCCTGCGAGATCACTGCCATCAGGGTCTACACGCACACTGTCCGTACATGTATAAATACAGCAGCTGAGTGCTTTTTTTTAAAAAACTGAAACTTAACATTGGCTTGAGTTCAACCCATTTCACCAGGGTGTTTAACATGTGATCTGTATCTGGATTGATAAGCATTCTTGTTGTCTTGATTTTGCCCGCATGTGATCAGATCTCAATATGGAAGTTCTGTAGGCAGAGCTTGTGGACTGTGACAGGCGACACACGTGTGTCAGGTCAACTGGAGGGGATGTGGGGGAGGGTCATGTGACAGAGGGATGGAGCCGAGGCACCCGTAGGCCACTTCTCTGTACTCTTTCTAAGTAGACTGATGTCACTTAAAATGTAGCAGACGTAGATATCGTGTCATATCATGAAAACGACGTTAACCTCACATTAGCTGCTATTGGAAAAAAACATATCTTTTGTCTTCGTCTCTATTCTCAGTTTTTTTTTTTACATTTCAGGCGGGTTTCCTTTTTATTAACCTGTGTGCCAACTTTTTCCTCTTCTTCTAACCTCTCTCTATAAATGTAAATCTGTATATCAGTGTGTCAGTGGACAATGATTCATCCTCGTCGCAGGAAGGCTGCTGGTTTCAGCTGTTACGACTACGGCTACAACTCCTCCTCCTAATTATTGGAGAGGTAAAAAAGAAAGTGACTGTAAGGTTGTCAACACGATTTACATTTTAAAGGGTTGGTTCACCCAAATTTCAAAAATGCAGTATATTTGCATTTACCTTTAGTGCTCTCTATCCATTGCAGATTTGTTTTATTATTCCAGGGTTGAGATACCGCATCTGTCTCTGAGATTTCTGCCTCCACTCACTGTGGACCGTTTTTATTGGAAATTATATGATCCAGAGTGACCGGGATACTTTTTCTGTAAATTTAAGTTGCCGTTTAATATTTATCCACACGTAGCTCAAGAAATGGCAACATTGGGTGTTTGTCAGAGTCAAGGCCGCTTCCTTGGTAGGAGGCTAGGCTAGACTCCTTCCTAGCATTCGAAGAGCACACATTGGAACAGTCTAGCGAGTGTGTCGGTATGTAGTACAATTCAGTATATTACAATTTCTAGTAGGAATATTGATTTTTGCATTCCTCAAAACAATACAAACAGATTAAAAACTATTTAAAAATAAATGAAATCAACAGGGATTTGGAAAATTATTATAATTTATTAATGTACAAAACATTAAATTAATATGCTCTCTTCAAAGCTCCCAGACTCCATTCAAAAATATAGTGATTTTATCTCGCTGATTTGTAAAACACACTTAGTTCAAAATTGACAGAAACAAAATAAAACTCACCAAAACCATCTTGGTTAGTCTTCCCACTGTCCCAACAATCACCAACTCTGGTTTTGGTTGAATTTAACCTTAAATCACCAAGTTAGATGTGAAAAGGAACAGCAGTTAGGCTCTCCTCAAAATGACCAGACTCCAGAGAAAAAAACAGCAATTTTACCTCGCCGATTTGTAAAACACACTTCAAACTCAACAGAAACAAAATAAAACTCATCAAACCAGTCTTGGATAGCCTATAGTCTTTCCACTTCCAACACTGCATTATTGTAATTTGGGTGAACTGATCTTTTGAAAGTGTACTCCCCAAAACTATGAATAAATAATACTTAATGTATTTTGATTGCCGTGATATAAGTGAGATGAGACACATTGACCCCCCCTGTGAGACACTGCTTTATGCTGTACTGCAAAAATACTTGACATGATGCATGAAACAGCCCCTTAGATACAGGCATTTATGATAAGCTGGTCCTAAATGTTCAGCCCAGTCGCCAGGGGAAAATGTTGGCATTGTTTCTGCAAACCATCGATAGGTTGAACGTCAACGTTTTTGCATTCAATCAGAGCAAGTGATGTAGAACAACAAGTGAGGTAGTATATCGAGCGACCGTTATTGAAAGTTATGAGGTATAGTGACAAGTATGAGAAGCAGGAAAGTCCACATAAGGTGGGAGGGATGTGTCAAACAAACACAGGACACATACAGGAAACCGCTGTACTTACGTTATTATTATCTTGTACACACACCATGATGTTTTTTTCTAACCATAACCAAGTAGTTTTGTTGCCTAACTCTAACCAATACATTAACCACATGGCATTTTATTTCTGCAAGCGTGATACAAGGCTGATGTGAAACGTATCTTTGGTTGCAGAAACGTACATTGTCGACATTTATTTTTCTAGCGACTGGGTTGGTGTGTTGGCAGCAGCTTTGTCTTTGTCTTGCTGTAACAAATAGAACTGTCACATGACATACTGTTTCAATTGATCATACATCATTAATGCATCAAATAGCAAAACCACTGAGAGACACTTCCCACACTTCGATTTCATGACAGCTATTTGTTCAGTCTTATTTTGACTCCTGGCAGGAGAACAATGAGCTGAGGACAATACTGGAAATAATGGTATAAAGAAACGATATTGTGATATTTCCACAGGTGTGTGTCTTTCCTGTGTGAACTCTTGCACCACATCATGCTAGTAAACAGGATGTGCGTGCGCGTACATATGTGATTCCTCAGGCAGGAGTACAATGTACGCTCGATGAATGTAATGGGCTTCACCAGCATGATCATGAACATGATCAAACAATGATCTGATGCATATGTATATACAGTGCTGGAGGTTGTATGTAATATACAGAGTATAAGGGTTTCAAGTTTAGAGCATTTTAATTGGTACTTCAGTAACATTTATGTATAGATTTTAGACAGTGTAAGCTGCTGTTGCTGCTGTTTTTTGACTGTTGAGGTTTAATCTGCAGAGTATTTTTGTACAGAATGTGTTGATACTTTGTAAGCTTTTGTGCTGAACAACTGAAGATATTAAAGCTGATATCCAGTGACTCGGTGTGCTCCCTTTTGTAATAGAGTGAATGTTATGTGTCAAAACCTTGATGATAAATGTGCAGTTCGTGTTGATACAATATTGTAATAGACAAAAAATATCTGTACAAGCAGGTTGTAAAGACCAAATTGCATCACAGTGCCAAGATCTGATCTAGTCCAATTTAAATCAAAACCAAATCTACATGAGATTATGACCTAGACAAGACAGAGACGAGAATTAAAAATTCAAGACCGAAATAGGAAATAAACAGCAAAAAAAGCTTCAGTAGGCAGTATATTTTTTGGCATCATTGGGCAAAAATTCCATAATAACCTTTCAGTATATTGTAATTCAAGTGTTCTGAGAGAAAACTAGACTTCTGCACCTCCTCATGGCTCTGTTTTCAGGCTTTAAAAAATCTAGCCTGTGATGGAAGACTTTGACCAATCACAGGTTATTTCAGAGAGACAGCGTTCCTATTGGCTGTGCTCCGGCTGGTGGGCGGTGCTTGGTATTTCCTCAAGAGATCTCAACAAAGCTGCCGGGTCACACGGAGATACGTGATTTTTTTCAGATTACCTGTCTCATGCCCTACTGTCAGGATATAGTGACCCTTTTATAAAAATAACCTTTGAGATCTCTTAAGGAAATACCAAGCAGCGCCCATCAGAACGCTCTCTCTCTCTGAAATGACCTGTGATTGGTCAAAGTCTCCCATCACAGGCTATATTTTCTAAAGCCTGAAAACAGAGCCATGAGGAGGTGCAGAAGTCTAGTTTTCTCTCAGAACACTTGAATTACAATATGCTGAGAGGTTATTATGGAATTTTTGCCCAATGATGCCAAAAAATATTCTGCCTACTGCACGTTTAACCACTTTTGTAACCAGAAGAGACACGAGAGGGTGGAGCTAAGTACAACCGAATGCAGAAAGACATTTTTAGACGGCCAAAATGTTACAAGTGAATGAAGTGAGAACACACTGTGCAAGGGTTAAAGTTGTAAGATGAAAACACGGACAACCCCCAGATCAGACAACGGTCAATCACACCCTATCCATGCCCTTAAGCATCCCCTGCTTTATGGTCTATTTGATTCTAAATAGGACCATAATTTACTAAATGAACATCATGCTGTATTGAAGAAGACTTGAAACTAGCGATTGAAACCACAAACTCGTGTTTACAATGTTCACTGAGGTAATAAATCAAGAGAGAAGTAGGCTCATTTTCTCATAGACTTCTATACAACCAGAGGAGTCGCCCCCTGCTGGCTGTTAGAAAGAATGCAGGTTTAAGCCATTTCCTCATTGGCTTCACTTTTCAGACTCGGAGGTTGCCCACTGATCTAGAGCCAGTGTTTGGTTTGTCCGTTCTGGGCTACTGTAGAAACATGGCAGCAGGCTCCGTGATTAGGACCCGCTCCCCCCCATGCACGTATAAACGGCTCATTCTAAAGTAACGAAAACACAACGATTCTCATTTTCAGGTGATTATACACTAAAGAAATCACATTTATTAAGATTATATTCCATTTCTGCCAATAGATCCCCCTAAATGCTACACACTGTTCAAGGACTGTGCAACTTTGTGGTAAGCACCTTGTAGATAAGGGCTGCAACATACAGTAACAACTGAGAGGAGGGGTTAAGAGGAACAAGGAACAGAAAGCTGTGTTGAAATAGTAGAAGAATTTAAAACAGAAATAAGGTTTGCTGTGGCGTACTCGTTGTTACCACTTTGCCTTTCTCACGTTGTCAGGAAAATTGCCATAGAAAAGGAAAGTGTTGTAACTTCAAATTATTGTCTTTTACCGGTGAATGGACCACACACACACACACGCACACGCACACACACCATGATATGACTGTATCTCATTTGCTTTTGCTTTTTTTTTTTAACCTTTATTTATTCAGAGGGAGGTTCACATTCACACCTGGAAGCTGACCAGTAGAACCACAGTCTGTCCACTGGAGCAGTTGGGGTTAAGTGCCTTGCTCAAGGGCACCTCAGTGGTGATAATGAGGGAGGGGCAAAGCGCTGCTTCTCACTTTCTCTACCCAGAATTATCCTGTCGGTCCAGGTATTGAAACTGCGAGCTTCCGGTCTCAAGCTCGCTTCTCTAACCTTTAGATCACTACTGACCCTTGTTCCTGTTCTCTGAGACCTCCAGTAAAACCAGTCAGTTATCGCCTGTGAGGCACATGACTGGTCATTCATTAACTTCTCTTATAAAACTGCTGCAACTGTTATTTGCTGGTGGACTGAGGAGGGATATTACTGGTCATTACTAACCTCATGTTGAGCAATACTGTGGTGTCAAAAATGCTCTATTGCAAGTAAAAGTAGTGCATTCTAAATCTTGCACAAGTTTAGTAACATCAGTGAAATAAGTGCATGAGCTGTTTTAAAGCCTTGTTTGTGGTTATCTCTGCATATTTATGCATTTTAATGTTCTGTTTCTGTTTCTAAATGTTACTATTATCCGAAAGTTTTGAATACATAAGATCCACTTTGTAAGTTTTACTGCAGAGCAAACAGCAAACGACAGACATGGTTTCATTTGTATATCCAAAGTCCATACTGAAGTAGATAATTTCACAGTCAACCACAGTTGGCTCAGATGATTCACTTCCTTTTCTGACATCCTGTGGTGTCCTGGCCAGGAACCTTTACATAAACTGACTTCAGACTTTACGTCAATATCACACCTATAGTCAGTGTGGGTGTATGTATGTATGTATGATAGCTTCTAACATCACATAGATCGCATAGCGGGTTCTTTACATACAAATGCTCACAACTCAAACTAGTGCACTTCTGCCAGCTTCAGTTGTTCTTTTATTTGTCCACATTTTTTCCTCCCACAACATGATATCCTGTCTTGCATCATGAAAGTTCCTCCATTCAATTAGATGAGTCATTCCAGGACATTAGTGGAAACACAGACAGGATGGAGGAGGGCTTTTTCTTCCTTCTCATCATTGGATTCTATTGATTTTCATTTATTTTTTATGAAAATGACCTTGCAGAACATTGCTTGAGATGTGTAATCTCTCACAGTGAACATCTGCGTTTTTAATAAGCTATTGTTAAAGTGTTTGGGAATGCAATGCATCATCTCATAAGAATAATGTTACCTTGACAACAATAGACGTAGGCATGGTGTTCACTGTTACTGTGTGTCATAATGGTCTGTGCTAACCTGGACGCATTTAACAGTGGTTGATGGTGGAAAACCACTACAAATATTCCTTCCTACATTCAAAGTTGCATTTAAATGTACATGAAAGTCAAAATGGTATATCACCACACTGTGAGATTGCTACTTAAACTTAAGTAAAGGGTCTCACAACCTCTTCCACCACGGAAGTTTGGGTAATGTTAAACAGCAGTATGAGCTAAGACATGCATAAGCATTAGTTGGTCCTTAATTTTTTTTTTTTTTTTTTTTACTTTTTTTTATTTCCTTTCAACGTGTACAGTCTACAGCACAATCACATGTTTTGACATGACACAACAGGGTCATAAGTGTCCTTAGGGAGGCACTCCGTGAGCTTCGGCGTCCCCACAATGTCCATACTTTGTTCCATTATGATGATGAGTGTGTAATATTTATCATCCATAGGACCAGAGAATGCATAAATGTACAGGGAGGAAAAATAACCTGTTTATTTATACTTATATTGAGAAAGAAAAAAGGGTAAGAATAAATAAATAAATAGATAAATTAATAAAAATAAAATAAAGATGAGAGATAAAGTTAAAAAAATAGAAATAAAAGAATACAAAAAATAGAATAGGAATAATAATAAACAAAAATAAATAAAAAAATAAATAGAGAAATACAAATAGGGGAAACAAATAATAATACATAAATAAATAAAATAAAAATAAAGAGAGACAAAGTAAATATTAGTTGGTCCTTTAAAGCTTGAAATGGACTGGGACTGTGGGTAAAACTCACGGAAAAACTGAGAATGATGTGAATGAAAGAAGAATGAATGAAAGATGGAACAATATAGTTGTGTTCACGGCCACAGACCACAGTACAGGCTAAACACCCTAACCAAGTTCATGTTGGAAGCTGTAAAATCATCATGAATAAAGAAGCGAAAGCACATTCCTTTTGTTTGACACTGATAACGTTTCTGTTGTGTCATAACGCTGTGTTGATACAGTTGGACTGCCTGCTATCTGAACACCGCCTACTGTAGGAAATCGAAACCTATCTGTGGAATAAAAAACCTAATTTGTAAAATAGTCTCCCATTTTGCATCACAGTCCGCAGAAACACTTCCTGCAGCTCAGTGAACTCCACTTAAACCACGGACCTACCATGGCTTTCAATCAGCAGCAGCCTTTCTACACCCCAGTAAGTGATTCTATAACTTGTTTTTATTTTCCTGACGGATGATGATGATGATGTGAAGGCTGGTCTGGTTATCTAAGGGCACAAAGTTAGACGGTTCCCTTGCTGATCGAAGATTTGCAGGACCTTTTACATCGAGATCTGCTCTTAAATCCCATAATCAAATAATAATAATAATATAAATAATTAAACTATTTCAACTAAATAGTGCGTTCTCTACTTGTTTACAACCCTTTTATTGATCATCTTTCTATAATGCGAAGTATTTAAGCTCAGACGCAGCTTCCTGGAGACTCATCTGGTACTAATTAATTAACCGGTTAAGACATCCTGTCTCACACGGTCTCACACCGGGACAAGAAGACACGCAGAAGTATAAAGACGTGTAGAGAAGCTGGTCCCGTTATCTGCTGAGTATAGAGCAGGAGTGAGGATATACTCTCGTGCCCATACAGTTGTTTTTTCCGGGGGGGTTACACGCGCGCG
This sequence comes from Sebastiscus tertius, assembly GCA_916701665.1. Taxonomy (NCBI): domain Eukaryota; kingdom Metazoa; phylum Chordata; class Actinopteri; order Perciformes; family Sebastidae; genus Sebastiscus; species Sebastiscus tertius. Next base: position 124,829 of record CAKAOH010023704.1, on the reverse strand, counting down.
CATACATGAATGCGCCCGTCTACGTGCAAAAATATTAAAATATTATCAATTAATTTCAATTCATACAGAGAATATTTAGCCCGGGTCAACAAAGGAACAGAAGAGACACGATAAAAAAGCCCATTGGACAGCCATTTTGTGTTACTGTGTTTAAAAGTTAGGTCACTTTTCCTAAGGTAACCCTAAAATTGCGAAATCTGAGCCGAGATCTGCAAAAACTCTCGCGAGACTCGCTGCCCTAACTTAATCTAACCTAACATTGGGTATATCCCAATTCTCAATTGCATCCACGTTTCCCCTCACTTGCGCCTTTTCCTTGCGCCTTAGTCCCTAGGAAACCATGCAAGGAAACGAGGAAATGTGTTTTCAGAGAAATGAGGCAAAATGTTAAAGGGGACACAGCCTATCATGAAAAACTCACTTTTCAGTGCTTGTGCACAACAGGGTCATAAGTGTCCTTAGGGAGGCAGTCCGTGAGCTTCGGCATCCCCACAATGTCCATACATTGTTCCATTAAGTAGGAATGAGTAATACTTTTCATCCATAGGCCCAGAGAATACATAAATGTACAGGGAGGAAAAATAACATGTTTATTTATGTTTATATTAGGAGAGAAGAGAAGATAAGAACAAATAAATAGATAAATAAATACAAATAAAATAAAGATGAGAGATAAAGTTAGAAAATAGAAATAAAAGAATACACCAAAATAAATAAAAACTAAATATAGAAACATAAATAGGGAAAAATAAATAAAATAGAAAATAAAGAGAAACAAAGTTAATATTAGTTGGTCCTTTAAAAAATAGATCTGTGTCTGGGACTGAGTAAAACTCACAGAAAAACTGAGAATGATGTGAAAGATGGAACAATAGTTGTGTTTATAGCCACAGACCACAGTAGGTAATGGTAGTGATATTAAAACACAATAACAAAACAAAATGCACAGATGTGCAAATGTTAAAGGGGACATAGCCTATCATAAAAAACTCACTTTTTCAGTGCTTGTGCACATAGAGTACACGTGGGTCTCCCAACCCACAAACTGTGATATAAGACAACCCAGTCCGTTTTTGTGGGTTAGGGTTAGGGTTGCTGTGGTTGATAACTCTGTATTACACTTGGCTGTAACACAAGTTAGTTTTTAATGAAAATCTATAAAAACCCTTTTAGAGCCTATGATGTTCTGTGTTTGTGCATGTGCACCTAAACCAGAATAAAGGTCATATAATTTAGGTTTAGGCTACTGTAGTAGGAACCATGTTGATCTATTCCCTTCTCAATCTAACCATATACAGTGATGGACTCAAATGGACCGGGCGCACAAGCTTGATTTATTTTGTCCAGTCAAGTCAATTTTATTTAAATAGCCCAATATCACAACTTTGCCTCAAGAGAATTTTATACTAGCAAAAACATGTATATTAGTAGTTAGAATGAAACACAGCTGTTGACCTGTTATGTCCTGTCCTTTGTAGAGAATCCCCTTCACTGGATCGATCCATGGTGGTATGCAGGAGGGGAAGTCCATCAGCATCAATGGACGAGTCCTGCCTGGAGCCGACAGGTCAGACTGCTCTTTTTAATCAGTTGATCTCACACTATGATTATCATCTCCAGTAATCCTACAGTATGTAGATAGTTTCAGTGTTCTACAGTGGGACGACACCTAATATTCTCATTACTATTAAATAGGGAATGTGTCTCGTTTGTTTCACAGTGGGTAAAATGCTGCCTTTATGATATGTTGTTAATAATTTCATTTTATTCTGATTTAGATTTAAGTGTTTATTTATCATTAGGACACATTGTGCTTAATGAATTCTATTCATTTTCAATTTAGGCCTTTTTTCTTTTTCTTTTTTTTATTGAAAAAAAAACAACTCAAAAAAATAAGTGCTAAAAACTAAACTAAGTTATTGGTGATTAACAATCAGTTTTTCTCAGCGAAACACATTGTGTGTTTCCTTGAGGAATAATAAACATGTTGAATTAATCTGACTTCTGTTTTTCCTCCAGGTTCCATGTGAATTTACAGTGTGGTTCCAGCAACAATTCAGACGTTGCTCTCCACTTTAACCCACGATATGACAGCTACCCTGGTTATGTGGTTGCCAACTCCTTCCAGAATGGCAGCTGGGCCACTGAAGAGAGGAAGCACAACTCACCGTTCCCTGCTGGCTCCACCTTCAGCCTCAACATCACAGTCTCCCGTGATTCCTACCGGGTCTGTTTGATCTATTTCGTTGGGTCCGAGTACACAATTCTCAGAAATTTAATCCAGTCTAAAAATTAATTTGGTCTCTTTTGTGAGTCAATATCATTTTATACAAAAAATATTATCATGCAAAGAATAATTCAATTTAAGAAGACAAAAACACAATAACGTCTCAGGTTTGGGCTCCCTCAAGTTTGCCTGCACATTTTTAAAACTAAAGTGAAGATACTTTAGTATCTTCACTTTAGTTTTCATTTGAAACTAAAAAACCTAAAGAATCCGTTGGTACCAACCATGTCATACTAGCTTGTCGTGAAGGAGGCTAAATAACGCTCCAAACTTATGCTAACTTTTGGCGAGGAAAAACTGGCATGGCCATTTTCAAAGGGGTCCCTTGACCTCTGACCTCAAGACGTGTGAATGAAAATGGGTTCTATGGGTACCCACGAGTCTCCCCTTTACAGACATGCCCACTTTATGATAATCACATGCAGTTTGGGGAAAGTCATAGTCAAGTCAGCACACTGACACACTGACAGCTGTTGTTGTCTGTTGGGCTTCAGTTTGACATGTTATGATTTAAGCATATTTATTATGCTAAATTATATATATTTGTATAAAGCAAGCATATGTGAAAAATATGTGATTAACAATTAACTATGGACAGTCATGTGATTAATCGCGATTAAATATTTTAAACGATTGACAGCCCTTATTTTAACACATTTAAAACATCCCACGTTTCCTTGCTCCGAAATGAGACACTAATGAAATTCCATATTTTCTCCCCAGGTGGATGTCAATGGCAGCCACTTCATGGACTTCAGACACCGTATCCCATGTCACCAGGTGGACACCATCGCAGTATCTGGGAAAGTAGAAATTTCCTCCATTGCCTTCCAGAGCCCTATGGTGAGGATGCTACCAGAATTAAGTGTTGCATGAATTGTTTTTCGTGCACTTCTTTGTCAATGCTCTCGTTACAAATAATCCTAATACATGAGTCAGCATGTAGAGTTTGTGAAGAGTGTTACAGAAGGCTGAATGAGATTAAAATGGTTTCCTTTTTGTGTTTCGTTTCCTGGACAGCCGGCATTTCCTGCTCAGCCGGCGTTTGCTCCACAGGTGGCCTTTCCCACCCAGGCTGGCTTTCCTTCTTATCCAGGGTTTCCAACCCAGCATGGATTCCCTATGCAGCCTGGATTCCCTTCGCAGCCTGGATTCCCTACGCAGCCTGGATTCCCTTCGCAGCCTGGATTCCCTACGCAGCCTGGATTCCCTTCGCAGCCTGGATTCCCCTCCCAGCCAGGATTTCCTTCGGCAGCGCCTGTGAGTATCAGCCAGGGTGGAGTTACAGTTCTACAGATATTTTAAAGAGCTGCTCTGGGGCAGCCAAAACCTTACTGGTGAAGTTAAAGGGTCAGTTCACACAAATTGCACACACCAGTGCTATCTAGCCACGTAGATAGTTTTGGTTTCATTTGTCCAGATTTTAAGCAATCTGTGTCTGAGATGATACTTACACGTTTTGTTCAGCACGATAATCTCCACAAACGAACACCACTTTTATGAAGTTTTGAATTGCCAGAAGTAAAAAGCTAATGTTAGGCTGTAAACAAACTACACCACAGTCGCATGCACGCAAGTATACACAACGAGGCTGTAAAGGCGGACGAGTCGGAGTGATGATGTTTAGTAGTCTCATTCAGCCACTTGTTAGCAAATGCCTTTTTAAGACACATAAAGGCTTCAAAATTCACGAGTGGGATAGTTTTATGTCGTTGAACAAAACATTAAAATCTCCTCAGGTTGTGTTAACCACAGATCGTATTTCAGGCATTTAACTAAAAACCCATTGACCTCTAGATAAGGGAACGAGAAGTGCTGAAATGTTTAAACATTTCTGGGTTTGGGACTCATTCCTGTAGCACTCTATTGTTGAATGGATGTTAATGATTGGAAACAAACTGAGAAACAGGAACGCAGAACATACTACATAGGGCATAATACTTCCTTTTCTGTAACAGTTCCCAGATTACAAAAAGCAACTGCTGCTTGCACTGCTCTCTACAGATTTACACTGTCTGGAGTGATAGCACACCAGCAACAGTTTTGTCATCTTTCATCTATCTAACAATACTCTTCGTTAATTTAACTACATTAAAAAAAATAATGGATATTTGTTTAGCCTAATTAATTTTTCCCATTCTGTCTCTGTACAGGCTATTCCATACAAGAACATCATCAGTGGTGGACTTAAACCTGGCAGGACCATCACTATCCAGGGGGCTGTTAAAGCCAATGCCACAAGGTCTGACTTGATTATCAATTGTTGCTGAATTTCACTATGAAATCAATATTGTAGAAATGAAACAACATAACTGTATATGCAGTGTAGTTGAGAAAATGAGGATTGAAATGAAACTCAAACACAGAATACAATACAGAACATAAATACACACTGATTGCCCATTCATAGGCCAAAGAAGTGCAGCCATGTCTTCCACTTCTCCACGGCTCCAGCTAACCAATAACCCTAGTTGTTTGTACTCAACTTCAACCAGAGAAGAGGTGAAACTGCCTGGTGTAAATCTGGCTGGACTATCATTCGGCACACTCTGCATGACAGAGATCATACATCTGCCCCTAGACCGTACTACTAGCCCAAGACTCTACATCTGTGCCTAGACCACACATTTACCCCTAAACCTTATATCTGTCCTAGAATGTACAGATCTGCTCTTTTAAAGGGATGGTTTGGGTGTTTTTCCTCTGTGTTCCCTCTCAGGTTCACTGTGAATCTCAGCTATCTCTCTGGCATCGCTCTGCATTACAATCCACGATTCGACGAGAACTCTGTGGTCCGAAACACCAAAGAGGGGTCGTTTTGGGGTCCTGAGGAGCGCGGCGGAGGGATGCCCTTCCATCGGGGAAAGCCTTTCACGGTACCACTGCAAACACTTCACTGATGCATTAACGCAATTGATCTTTCGGGGGTTGTAGCGGGCTCAATTTTAAAGCTAGTGAAGATACTGGTATCATATGAAACAAAAAAAAACTAAGCAGTCCATTGATACCAACCATGTCATACTAGCTTGTCGTGAAGGAGGCTAAGTAGCGCTCTAAACTTACGTTCAATTTTGGCGAGGAAAAACTGGCATGGCCATTTTCAAAGGGGTCTCTTGACCTCTGACCTCAAGATATGTGAATGGAAATGTGTTCTATGGGTACCCACGAGACTCCCCTTTACAGACATGCCCACTTTATGATAATCACATGCAGTTTGGGGCAAGTCATAGTCAAGTCAGCACACTGACACACTGACAGCTGTTGTTGCCTGTTGGGCTGCAGTTTGCCGTGTCATGATTTGAGCATATATTTTATGCTCAATACAGTACCTGTGAGGGTTTCTGGACAATATTTGTCATTGTATTGTGTTGTTAATTGATTTCCAATAATAAATATATGCATACATTTGCACAAAGCAGCATATTTGCCCACTCCCATGTTGATAAGAGTATTAAATACATGACAAATCTCCCTTTAAGGTAAATTTTGAACAGATAAAAGAATGTACGATTAATCGTGATTAAATATTTTAATCAATTGATAGCTCTAGTTGGTATACATCATTGTATCTCCATCAATTCAGCTGCATAGTTGTGTGCATAGTTAAACTACCTCTCAAAATCATCGGGATCATTGTTCTGGGATGCATTTTTTTTCTTCACTTTGATGGACCCCACCATTTAGCATGGGATATTCGGGCTATTTAATAATATAAAGACATTTAATCTCTGAGCTCTACAGTACATCTCAAAAATCTGAAATTGAAATGAAGTCAGTCATTTTGAGAGTTCACAATTCTGAGGAGAAATCTGACCATATTCATTTAGAATTTGACTTTGTTCCTCTGCTATAGACTAAATGTCAGCGTGATGCACAAAAGAGAGGGAATCACAGATAGTGATATTATGTGAAAACATACAGGCATCATCTGACTGATTTACATAACATTTCACAATCAAAACTTGAGACACAAATATTGCATGTCCTTAATAAGGAGGTTTATGTGTTTACAGGACAAATCTCCTTTTTTTTTTTTGCTTTTGTTTAGCTGACATAATTATTTAATTATTATTAATTATTATTTAATAGCATTTATATTCTACCATCTCACAGGAAGACTTCATGCTTGTAGTCAGCGTTGGGAGGGTTACTTTCAAAATGTAATCCGATAAATTACTAATTACCAGTTAAAAAATATAATAAGTAACCTAATCCAAGTATCACAATATAAAAGTAATGTAATCGGATTACTTTCCGTTACTTTTGGATTACCTCAATACCGAATATGCAATTAAAGACAAGAGAAAAGAAAAAAATGTTCACCATTATTTTATATGTAAAGCAGAAAAGAGGAGCAACATCACAGTACAGAGCAAGTTCTGCCTTCCAGCTGTGAAAATGCTGTTGTTAGCCAACTGGATGAGCAGCAGCAGCAGTACCCATATAAATTAAATTAACCTACATGCAAATTTCTAAGGCTTTACCGTGTGTAATTGTGGTTATATAAATGTAATTTATGGTGCTGTTAGATTGCTGCTAAATGTGTACTTTTGGACTGAGACAATTACAGAGACTGTGACTGAGCATGGTTGTGTCTTGAAGGTAACCCGCAAATTGGGAAGTCTGATCTGACATCTGCTAAACCTTGCAAAAAACTCTCGTGAGACGACCTATCCTAACCTTAACTATTTGAGGTCAATATCTAAACTTAACAATCTTGCAAGAGTTTCCCCAGTTTGCTGGTTCCCTTCTAGACACGACCCCGCGTTGCTCGCTTTGTGAGAGAGAGAGAGAAAGGAGGGGAAGAGAAAGTGGACTTTGCCCGCAAAGTTTTTTAATAATAATAATATTGTGAATGTCAACATTATGAATGAAGCTTTGAGCTATTCGGTACAGCCCTACAAATTTCCCGGTTTGTCCAGTATTGGGTTTGCTGGACCAGAAATATAAAGCAGTTTGCCTGAAGCTGAAACACAGTATTGTTCCTGAATAAAAAGGAATCAAGTCTCCCCTCTATCATTTTCCTATAGCTACACATTCACTGCCGTGCCTCACATCTGTAATATAGCTGCTGCTTTTACACTCTTTGACCAATAGGTGTGCACTTAAAGCCCAGATGAAGCCTCAATGAACCCTTTTATGAACCAATTTGCTGGAGAGTTTTAATACTTCATGAAGCTCCATCTCGCCATCACTAGTCTCTCTCATCAATATTTTATTTTTTCAGTCGTATAGATCACATTCTTTTGTGGTTCATTGCTTCCCAGACTCGAGCCAGACATGTCTTAAAGCCCCTCTGTGTGGGACCGTGGTGACTCCTAGTGGTAGTGTCAAAAAAGACACTGTGACAAGTTTGTTGATTGATTGCAAAATGCCCCTTTGTTTTCTTTCAGATAACTATCTGTTGTGAGAGTCACTCCTTCAGGATTGTGGTCAACGGGATGCAGGCACACACCTATCGGCATCGCTTCACTCCCATCAAACACATTACCAATCTGGAGATCGATGGTGACATCAGCCTGACCTCTGTGGTGGTGTAGAGAGCCAGGACCTGCGACTGGTCTTGATAATCTTACACACAACATGGTTTCCTTGACAACAACCATTGCAGTCATTAATGAATCCATGCTAATTCTGGATATTGTATATTTGCCTCCTATGTATTCATACCATATAATCATTCTAATTTTTATGTTGTTTATACAGCTATTGAAAACTCTGGTTCTTGAAGGAAAAACCCCACCAAGGATTATCAGGTCCAGTCAATTCATAAATTAAGTTCATTCTGGTTTAATTCAGTATTCTGGGGTTTATTTATAGGCATTCTGTGTAATAGTCACTAAGGTGCAAGGAGACAAGGCAAGATCTGCAAATCACAACCCATAATAACACCTGGATTTTAATGAACATCAGACTGAATGCAGCTAACGAAGTAAAAGTGTTTATCAACATTTCAACAGATATTTGAAAAGTAAAAGTTCCTAAAAAAATGAATAGGCTACTATATTCAATACAAGCGCCTCTTAATTGTGTACTCATGAATGTTTGTGAAACTTTGAAATTAAAGTATAGTGTGACAACATGTGTTATGGTGTGATTAATTATTTCCTGCTGGAACTTGAAGAGATAAAAAGCAAGAAAATGAACAATTAAGCTACTCTACATAACAAAATGTTAAACAAGCTATAAACATAATCTGTAAATACCTCATGAAAGAAATATGTTTTCCTTTATTTTTAGTTTATCAGTCAACTTATGTGGTCAGCAAATTGACGGCAGCCTGAAAGAAGAGGATGAAGAGGATGAATTCCTAACCTGTGTTCAATATAATAATCTTGTTTTGTCATAATCATAAACTCTATCGGAGGCTGGTATGACAGCTTAAGGCTATAAGTGAGGCACAGTAGGGATTCAAAACAAACATGCAAATTATGAATAAAAACAAACAAACAATAAAATTACTTTTTAAAATAAAAAGTTTTGGATAAATTATAAATTTATGAACAAAAATAAACCACTTTTAATGTTTGATTTATGTTAAAGTTCACTTTGAATGACTAAGATAGGGATAATGTACAGCTTGCTGGTCATTGTTGTGAAAGAATCCCCGACAGGGGTCTCTCATCGCCCTGAAGGGGATTCTTTCACAGCAATGACCCGCTTGCTGTACATTATCCTGCTTATTACACGACTTCTTACTTAAAGGTCCCATATTGTAAAAAGTGAGATTGTCATGTCTGTTATAGTATAAAGCAGGTTTAAGTGCTATATAAATACTGTGAAAGTATTGAAATGTTCAATATACGGAGAAATACGCAGAGCCCATATTCAGAAATTGTGCGTTTGAAACAAGCTGTCAGGATTTCTGTCCATTTGTGATGTCACAAATATACAATATTTAGACCATTACACGATTTTAAATGTAAACATTCTTAATGTGTCCCAGTTTATTTCAGTGTTGCAGTGTATGTGAATGACATCAGCTGACAGGAAGTACACATGGACCCAAGCTTTTGCCTAGCAAGGCAATTCCGTTGAAATGCGCTAAAACGGAGCATTTCAGACAGAGGATGAATACAGGCATATTCAGGCAGACAGTATGAGGAAAATACATTTTTTTTTTAACATTACAGCAAGTAAACATGTTCTAGTAGAAACATAAAATACAAATATGAACCTGAAAATGAGCATGATATGGGACCTTTAAGAAATCAATATTTTGACACAAAAACTGACAGAGTCCATCAGAACTGCGCCCATAGCAACGGTCTGTTATACGTAGCAACGTAGCAATTTCTGTTATACAGAAATTACAGACTGCAGAACGCCGTGATTGACCAATCAGAATTGAGTGTTCAACACAGCCGTGTAATAACTAAAGATAATGTAGTAAAACAAAGATTTCAAATTTGGGACGGTCCACATTCATTTCGGGACAGCTTCCCAGCTAACCTGGTTATGTGTGCCCCACATGGGTTATGCTGGGGGTACCTGGGTACCAAGTGGGTATGGACCCAAAATGGGCATCTTATCTGGGGCCCACTTGGATCAACTAAGTTGGTCCCACATGGGCTCCCCATGTGGGCTACCCGTGTGGGTCCTAGTTGGGTCACTACTGGGAAATTAGTGCATGGGGCCAACATGGAAACCGTGGACAAACCCACTTACAACCCATATTTCAGCCCATGTAGTCCCAATGTAGAACTTAACCCTGGGCCCACGATGGGTTTTGGTTTATGTTGCCCAGATTGGGCCCATATAACACCCAGTGTACTCCTGCATCAAACCCACAAGGGCCATTGGCACGGGGCCATTATGGAACCCACGGACAATCTAATATAGGGGCCATTTTTCTACTACCCACATGGGCCCCACATACAAATGTTGGCTGAGTTTAGGTCGTATTTCGGGACGGTTACCGAAAGTATGGGGGAAGAAGTTAGTTTAGAGCCCTGGGTAGATCAATGCTCCCATGTTCCCTCTGGAATAGGCACTTTTTGACAGTGGCATTGTTGTACAGTACTCGGTTAGAATAGCTGGAAAATGCACTTTTTTTTACAGTGGCAGCTGAAATGTTATGTATTTCGTCCTGAATTGTTTTAATAAAAAATGCTAAAAATAGGAATGCTTTTGGTGGTTTAATTTAAGACAAAATTGCTTGTTTATAGTATGCTTTTTGAAGAAATTGTGTCTTATTTTCAGCAATTTTGGCTAATTATAATTCTTAGAGTTGAGGTATAAATTCTTAAAGTCAGCTCAATCGAGAAAGCAAATGTTCTGTTTGAAGAAAATGTGTCCTATTACAAGCTTTTTTCTTTACTAATTGAAAATCTTAATTAAGGTGTAAATTCTTAAATTAAGTAAAAAAAATCTTAAAGTCAGCTTAATCAAGAAAGCACAACACTCATTTAAGTAAACATTTCTTACTTAACAGTTTCTTTGCTTGTAATAAGCAAAATTCTGGCCTATTTTTCTAGTTTTAAGACACGCTACAGTCTTAAAGTGTCTAGATTTATAGTCTAGTTTTAAGAATTCTAGCCAAGCAAAATTTGCTTACTCCATTGGCAGATTTGTTTTGCTCAAAACGAGAAATTTTGTCCAAATTTAAGAATATTTGGCTTATTTCTAGTAGGGCTGTTTTTGCAGTGCATGGTCTAGCTAGCCCTCACAGTGGTGCATCGGTCAGGCTGTAGCTACAGGGTCTGTCCAGCAGAGGTAGCTACTGGACCACTTTTAGCTGTAATATTATAAAGTAGTAATTTTACATGTTATTGTCTTTTTTTCTCGTATATTTATGACTATTCTCATAAATAGTCATAATATTACGACTTTATTCTCATAAAGTTATGACTTTATTCTCGTAATATTACGACTTTTTTTCTTGTAAAGTTATGACTTTTTCTCGTAATATTACGACTTTATTTCTCATAAAGTTATGACTTTTTTTCTCATAAAGTTATGACTTTATTCTCGTAATATTATGACTTTTTTTCATAAAGTTATGACTTTATTCTCGTAATATTACGACTTTATTTCTCATAAAGTTATGACTTTATTCTCGTAATATTACGACTTTATTTCTCATAAAGTTATGACTTTATTCTCTTAATATTCCGACTTTTTTTTCAGAAAGTTATGACTTCATTCTCGTAATATTCTGACTTTTTTTCTCGTAAAGTTATGACTTTTTTCTCGTAATATTATGACTTTTTTTCTCGTAAAGTTATGACTTTATTCTCGTAGTATTACAACTTTTTTTCTCGTAAAATTATGACTTTATTCTCATAATATTATGACTTTTTTCTGGAAATCTCAGATGTTTTTTCCCTCAATGTGGCCCTAATACTCCGTAGTACATTGTCTCTTTGGCCCTCACTGCATTAGACTTATATACTATATACCTAGTCTATAAACTGTGTTACCTTCATCACAATGCTCAAATGTTTTGCGGCTCCAGACAGATTTATTTTTATTATTTTGCCTAAAATGGCTCTTTTGATAGTAAAGGTCACTGACCCCTGTTCTAGCCTCACAGTGGCGCATCAGTCTGTCTGCAACTACACGGTCTGTCCAGCAGAGGTCGCTAGTGGAGCACCTTTATGTGCAGCACTGAGCCTCCATAGAGCAGACTGACTGGGAGCAGCCAGCTATGATAACGTTAGCTAGGAGCTAGGAGCCAGTCTGCGGCTTCTGTTCCTACGAGCCGAGCTGCACCCAGTAACCAGCAACCAGCACCAGCGGTGCTACAACATTTACTCTACTGGACAACAGTGAGTATCTCTATCTTATAAATAAACCTGAGTGATTGGAGTGAAGGAGACACTTTTATGTGTGAAGGCAGCAGTGTTTGAATCAGACTGACTGGATAATAATAATCACAGGATTTCAGTGTGGTTGTTTCCAGGATTTTGCTTCACCATAAAAAATGAGGGCAAAGAACTGAAGGCTTTAATAGCCAATTAGTCTATTTATCCAGCTAGAGGGCTCACTGGAAAGTTAAACCAAACACTCAATGAATTACTGCTGGCTTGTGTGTTTGTAGCTTTGTGTCTGCGGTGGAATAAAAGCTTAGATATTATGTTATTAGGTAACGTTACCCCTCCACCTAGCTCAGCTAGCTAGTAGTTAGCTCACGTTAATGTAGCCGAGCAGCTACACCTCTTTCAGCCCTGTCATGCTTTTTATTGTCCCCCTGACTTCACATTGAATGCGGAGTTGGGGGCTGATAAATGTTGCTTTGTGGACGTTTAGACTCCAGGTGTTAGCATCCTTTTAACCTCAGCAGACACAGAAGAGAGTAGAAAGAGGAGGCACCGCTTTAATGTCCCATTGGTTATTATAATAGACACAACGTGACACTAATGTTGATACAGAAGCTGTCCATTCACTGTAGCCCTGTTTGTGTGTAAAGAAAAGGAAGTAAGTGACTGAAAAATACCATTTTAGGACATTTTATAGTGTTCTGGCTAATTGGTTTGTAGATAATTCGCTGTGCAGCATTATATTTTTTTGTAGTGATGGGAATTCAGGCTCTTTTTAGTGAGCCAGATCATTTGGCTCAGCTCAAGAAGAGCCAGCTCTTTCGGCTCTCAAACTCTCTCTCTTCGTTTTACTTCACTTCTGCCTTTTATGATTCAGCCAAATTTAGTGCTTAGTTTTGACCTATGATTAGTATGTGTGTACATATATCACTTAAAGGGACTGTTTGTAGGAATCAGAAATGCTTGTTAACAGCGACACCTGTGGCCGTTAAGTCAAAGAAAGTCAGCGTCGGGCTTGTGCTCGCTCTAAATAGACATGAAGGAGCATCGCTCAAAACAGTGAGGCGTCACACGTCAGCTAAAACCACAATATCACTATATTTCACCTGCTTGGCAGCAATGTTAGCTGACCAGACGAAGGTCTCTCCAAGAATCACTGCTGATCCTAGTGTTGGCTTTTCCTGCTTGAGCCTCCCGACTGCGGTGGGAGGGAGACACTGGCACCCGGTCAGAGACGATAACGTAACTCGCTGCGGAGCCCCGTCACTTCACAAGACACGGAAAACCTTTGTTGGTCTGGAGGAGCTGCAGCAGTTATTTCTGCACAAACGTCCACTGTACATTCAGTAGATATTCTCAGAGCTTCTAACTCTTCTGCAGTGTGGAGTGAGCGTGCATGCACGTAAGGTGGAGCGATAATGCGCACGGTGTGTGAGTGAAGGCAAGCAGGCAGGCAGAGGAGCAGAGTACAGCAGAGACTCCGGTCCTGGAGACCAAAGCTATGGTCTCCCCCGGGTACTACGACCGCCGCCAACACTGTTTTGCAAGACGGGCTTCACTTGCTATGACTTTGAGGTTTTGGTGCTTCTGTGTAGTTTGTGTTGGAGTCTTGTCTGAACAGCGTAGCGACACGCGAGCGCGCATGGGAAACCGACCCGGTAGATTTATACGTGTAAACAGTCGCTTTAAATTATTCAATATAATTATACTAAACCTTATAATTTCCAGAATACCATCATTTGACATGCTGCTTTGTTTCCGACTCACTCATCTTGTCTGCTATTTGCGCACCGCACTCCTTTCTCTCCTTCTCTCCTTCTCTGTACCTTCAGCGCGCCGTGCACCCCCGCCCCTCCCTGCTTGATGGTCTGTCATCACCTAACGTCATTAACACAACATTCAGTCACAGTCAGTGCATGAAGTGCCCGTGGCGCGGAGAAGATCATCCTATCATTCTGCCTTGAATTAATTAAAAAAAAAAAAAAAAAACGGCTCTCGGACAGAAGCCAGCTCCTATCGTTCACTTAAAAGAGCCGGCTCTTTGAACCAGCTTGTTCGCAACCGACACATCACTAATTTTTTGCAATGTCAACTTGGTTTCGAGGCACTGTCATATTGTTTCAACTACCAAAGTCAGAGCTTCACTGTGTTATCTCTGTGTTGTATTTTTGCAGTGCTAAAATGTGACACTTCTAGCTGGGAGTAACGTTACAGAGTATCCCTAATAAGAGGGATCCATGCCCACTATTACATATGCTGTAATTAAAGTAGGAGGTGGTTGTTTGTTTGGGACTCCAGCCTAGTGCTGCCCTGCAGTAGAGGAGTCTCTCAGTGTGTCACTCAGCAGCTAATGAGAACCAGGCTGAAGGAAGTGTGTATCTGCCTGTCTGCTTGTGTCAGTTTGTGGCAGGGGTTCCTGATTTTTGAGGGTTTGGAGAGAGAGAGACCCAGTAAAAAAAAAAAAATGAGGCCAGGAATGTGTTTTGGTCCTGCCAAGCTCCTCCAATGGGCCTCTGTAATAATGTAAGAGTGTTGGAGGTCTTCAGTGACGTAGGGCTGTTTTTTTTACAGGGCCATCTACACATGTGGACAGTTACAGCATGCTGTGAGACTTTCAATGCTGTTTTATGAAATAAATAAAGTGTACAAAATATACAATAGCCAGATGCTAGTTGGGAAGATGGATATTGTTACTTTATCAGTAGTTGTTATACCCATTTGAACAATTCTGAAAGTAGAACTGCCAATACATTGTTATAATACTGATATAATAAGATGTAATTACAATTTACTTAAATTCTGATTAACCTCTTAAGCTCTAGAGTGCTGGAAGGTGTGGTTCGGCTAGATAGACATACCCAAAATAAATCAAGAATAGCTCCACAACTACCAAGTCTATTTGCATGATCTTGGTCTGTATGGATAGGTAAGACCTCAGTGTAAATAGCATTGTGACTGTTACTATGCCTGAGTAAATTGTGATGAACCAAAGGAAAAATTTACATTTTTATCCTTGCCTAAAACGTTTTCTAGATTAGACAGTGGATAACACCATTATAGCAATGTTGCCATGCACAGAGATGCCCCTGAACTCCTTCAGCAACTCCTTGAATACAACAGTGCCAAAGCAGATATAAATAACACAAAGCACATCGATTCTACAAAGGTTTTTAGTAAGGATAGGAGCAGGCCGACTCTCCATTTGGCCACTTTGATACCCAAAGTGTGCCTACCTTTCTACCTCTTGAAAGGGAATGTGGTTATAAAATACTGCCGATATCCACTACAGGAGGCTATGTGCACACAATGGAGCCTTTGGCCATGATATTTACCCTGTGCATCATCACATTTTACCATTGTACACAGTATAAAATCAATAAAAAAAAAACTAAATTGTATAATTTTGACTCCAAATGGAGTAGTTTTATTATAATAATGAAATATGATCAATTAAAACTTGGCTAATAACAAATGAGATCAATAACAATGTAAATAAGATAACAAAAAAGAATCTTAAGTCTAGTATGTACATTCAATATAAAAATGGTCAAAAATATTCTAAAGTAAAAATACAATTTCTCGTGCGTTTATTTTGGAACTAAAATATTGAAATCATTGTTTCAAAATACACTTGGAGTGTTGTTTTAGTAGCGTTAAGGCCTCGTCTTTTAGAAACAATTTTGAAAAAAGACCACCACAGCATTTTATGAAGTTTTTAAAGGCAGTGTTTTAACACACAGCTCAGCTGGGATCCAGGTTTGTCTAAAATAGAATAGGTGAAGGTTCAAGGTTGATTTTTGTCATTGTAAAACTCAGGGCTGCACAACAAAATGCAGTAGCTACATAAGAAAACAAAAAACAATCAAATTTTTTATGGTGGAGTATGGAGGATGCGGTGAGGAGTCTCACCGCTTGAGGAAAGAAGCTGCTCTGTAGTCTGGTGGTACGGCAGCGGGTACTTCTGTATCACTCGCCAGACGGAAGCAGGGTGAACAGCCTGTAGCTGGTGGGGGGGTATTGTCTTTCAGTATCCTTTGGGCTCTGCACAGGCATCACAGATATCACTGATAAGTTATCAATTATATTTTTGAACATAGAAAATAGTGAAAAAGAGCCTGTCTTTTAAATTGTTTGTTTATATAATGGTAACTATTCTTTACTTCTTTATGGTAATATTATATTTTTTGCATAAATGTGAAGAGGTACCTTCACTAGATGAGCCAAAAACAGACTTTCCTGTCTAGTAATTTTATCCATAAACAGTTTCTCAACACTATTAACACATGTTGATATTGCAGTATATAATTAGTTGTACAACGATGGAGTATTTTATAAATATCGATGGATTAATTAATTATCGACATTATTGTTGACTTTATTATTATATATTTTATTTGTCAGCTGTGTCCAGCTTCGCATGAAAATCAACGGCATGCCTTTTTTTCATTAATATTTTGTATTTTGTAAGTTTGACACCGTTTGCTGTCCCTGTCTCTTTCCCCAGGGGATTGGTCCCTGTTGGTCACAACAAAAGCACCTGTGAACTGGACCTCCAGCTCTGTAGGGAAAATAGAGCTACGGTGGACGGAAACGCCGCATTTAGTGTGTCACCATGTTTAATCTGATGAAAAAGGATAAGGATAAGGACAGGGAAGGGAATAAGAAGGAGAAGAAAGATAAAAAGGAGAGGATGTCTGCAGCAGAGATGCGCAGCCTGGAAGAGATGAGCATGCGGCGGGGTTTCTTCAACCTCAAGAGGGAGGCCAAGCGTGAGTCCAAGAACAAACTGGAGATCTCCAACCCCATTCCCATCAAAGTGGCCAGCAGCAACGAGCTCACCCTCACTGACATTGAATCGGACGGCCTGAGCAACCGAAGCAGCATGGTTCTGGATGATCAGCTGAGCGCTGCCAGCTCCACGGATGACCTGAAGGGCGAGGGCGGAGGAGGACAGGACGGACATCGCGGCTCAGTACGTGAGCGCGTGGCTCACTTTGGTTCACTTGCCAAGACAAACTCCGCGCAGGTGGGTCAGATGATGAAACGCTTCTCCTTCTCCCAGAGGAGTAAAGAGGAGAGCCCTTCAGAGGGCTCCACCCCCTCAGGCCAAAACTCTGCTGCCCCGTCCCCGCAAGTGGAGAGCAAAGTGTTCAGCATGCTCCGCAAGCACAGCCTGAAGCAGCAGCCCGAAGCAGCACCAGAACCCAAAAAAGTCTACATCCCCGAAGTGGTCGACAAGACCTTCCCTGCACACCTGCAGCTGCCGGCTGTCGTCGCACCGAGTGAACCAGAAATACGCGAACTGGAGCTCCAACGCCGCAACACTGGCGACTTCGGATTTTCTTTGCGTCGCACCACCATGCTGGACCGCAGTCCTGACGGAGGAGTGTACAGGCGCGTGGTCCACTTTGCCGAGCCTGGCGCTGGCACGAAAGACCTGGCGCTGGGGCTGGTGCCGGGCGACAGGCTGGTGGAGATAAACGGACGGAACGTGGAGAACAAGAGTCGGGACGAGATAGTGGAGATGATCCGTCAGTCGGGAGACACAGTGAGGCTGAAGGTGCAGCCCATCCTGGAGCTGAGCGAGCTGAGCCGCTGCTGGCTAAGGAACACTGAGGGACTGCGCAGGGAGGCCAGACGGGTAAGCAGCTGGTCCACTTTCTACGTACACACAGATAAAGGTCACTGTTACGCTCTCTTTGCCATGAATGGTGCTCTGTGTTTTCGATATCTTGGTTGACTGTCTTCCAATCTAAAAGGCTTTCTTAAATCTGACATGTTTTCTCACAGTTTTTCAAGTGGCCAGTTTCAAGAACTTGCAAACACAGCAATGTCCCAGATTCCTGGAGATGCAGAGTTTGGGCTCTGCTTTATTGGCAAAACTGTTTTGTAAGACATCCTACATTATCTCAGTGTCTGATCATGATGTGGGAGGTCATGCTGACTGGATGCCAGTAAAGTCAAGGTGTCCTGCTAACTATTTGTGCCACATATTGGGTTGAAAAGAAAGCTTCAAGACTAAATTAATTGAAAGGAGAGCTGCCTGGTTTTATGAGTTTCCACCCTTGCCTTGGCTTTACAAAACATTTGTTAAAGTTGTGCTTTTCTCGCTGAGATAATGCATTTTTTTGACATTACTGTAAATTCTTGTTCTTATTTAATTGCAAGAATAAAATGTCTAGCCTAGAAAGCTTAAAGTCCAACTGAAATGAAATTGCTTTCACATTTGCTCTGTAAATCACTTGTCCTGTGTTCTCCTTTGAGAAATATCAGAAAAGAAAAGGGAGAAACTTATATTTAATAATATTTTGGTTTCATGACGGCGCCCCCCCCTAGTTTTGCATTAAATACCATTAGGTCTCCATCCGTCTACGCAGATGGAGACCTTATTTCGATACAGCCAATCAAATCTGGCATAAAGCAGTAAAGTCAGCGTTCTACCATAGGCAGGTCACACTGACTCAAACAGCAGCTACAAAACACAAGAGACTCTGAACATCAACAACCACATTATCTTTCCTGCTAAAGTCTCCTTCTTATCTAACTTGCAAACATGAACACAGGTCTTGCTCCTGCACCTTAGCTTGTTGAATGAGACAAACACTTGCCGGGGGAAAAGTGCTAGATAGCTAATTAGCATGTAAATAGATCTACAAATGTCTCTTGGGTACGCTTAGATGCTGATGTGGTCCTTACTCTTTAACACCACTACTATCAAACACACTGTCTGCCCATGATCTGTAGGCTACAGCAAGTTTCACACACATTTAATGACACTCCTAATTGATATCTTACCTGACTGTGTCTAACCACGACAGAAACAATGATGAAACATTTTCTCTCAGCCGAGAGGTGAACTCTTCCAAAAGTAAACCTGTCCATTTTTTTTCTGTGTTAGAAACACTTCTCAACAGGCAGATTTACTGTAAGTTGAGCACAGCGATGTCCCAGATTCTCAGGGGTATTTGCGTTCTGTCTTTCCATGTACTTCTCTTTACAGTTATTGTATGCAGTTTCTCAGACATCATATCCAAGTGTCTGATCATGATTCCCGCGCTAACGTTAGCAGTGCCTTTTTTTTTTTTATCAGTTTGAAGAGATGGATTTTGAAGCCCATTTTTATCCTTTTGTTCTGTATACTTTGTCAGTGATAAACAAGGGTGCACTGCTTCGAACCACCCACACATATTTTCTCTTATCTGCACCGCAAACCTTTGATATAACACTGTATGTATGTATGTGTGTGTTCCTCTCTTCAGATGAACCGTAATCCTCTACTCCATTTTCACTAGTTAACAAAACTCCGGATGCGATTCATAAACCCCTATGAATTGTTAGTTAAAGGCTATTGACTTTATATTGTTGTACTGTATTGCCTTCAAAATATAACATTACTTACTTACTTACAGTATCAATTAAGATGAAAACTGATATTGTTTTTGTGAGATGGAGTGAATATAGCAAGGGTGTAATTTCCACTGGGAATTTTGAGCCAGATTTCCAGAAAATTGGCCAAAGAAAATGAGAATTAATGTGTGTTTTCATCCACTGTCATTATGCAAATATTAGGAGTTGGTTCATCGAGATAATTTGCATTTGGCATTATGCCTCACTTTCCTGGAGGCTTTTAATGTGAAAATCTGTAGGCTGTATTGAAAGTATTAGCGAATGAAAATAATGAGTGAATGGAACTATTATTTATGTCAAAAATAGTCAGTATGAGTCAGTCATCTGCTGCAACCTTATCTGTTGCTACAGCTATCTTTTTTTTTTACTATCCCATATCATATAATGCCATCTATTGTGCACAGAATACAGTTTAATAGTTAATAAACCATATAGTTCCATACAAGTGCTGAAATGATAGTTGATAAATGAAAATGAAAGTGAAGATTTGCTGCTTTCCTCTGCTTTCTATCATTGTAGACTAACCTTTGGGTTGTTGGTTGGACTAAACAAGTAATTTTTCACTGTGGTCTCTGGAAAACTGATTAAGGAACCTAGTTTGTCAGTTATTTTTTTCCTTCTGAAGGTATTGAGTCAGCAGATACCCTGCATTAACAGTAGCTGACTGTCCCCAGTAGGGCCTGCTTGGCACCATCAGAAGGCCTCCACTGGCATTGGATCAAGGGTCCTTGTGACAATGTCAGACTGAGAGGGACTCTGGTCTCCCCCCCCCCTCTCTCTCCACAATTGAATTAATCTGCTCTGGAAGTCAGGGAGTGACTCTATGTAGCCCATGTTGTCCTTTTCCTTACAGGAGACAGAAGCAATGACTGAGTCTCCACACTGGCTGTTTGTCTCTCAGATAAGAGACTTACTCTGTGTAATGCGAGGAGCTGCTATAATGATTTCCATGAAGTAAACAGGAAGTGCACACTGGAGGGAGCTTTGTTTAAGTGTATAGGTAGTGTTGGTTCACACACACACACACACACACACACACACACACACTTCCTCTCCTTTAACTTCACTGTATTTGCAGCTGATTTGTGTGCGTGTTAAACAGCAGGCCTGTCTGTGTCTCTTTGTCCACTTTAATGGTTATCACCAGCTCGACTACTGATTTAAGTAGAGGAGAGCCGACAGAAAGGGCCATCATTCAGTCCCGACAAAGGGTTTAAAAGGGACACTGCATCTGCCGGGTCACATAATTCACAATACCAACAGCAGCTGCCTGCTTTTCTACATATTATTATCATATTCCTGATCAACCAGTAATGAATAGGACTGGGTATGGTATCGTTTGAAATGTTTCAATATGTCAATATGATACTTGAGTTTCGGTACAGATATTAGATGCGATAGGATAATTTGCGATAATAGCGATGCCTGCAGCAAATATTTGTTTTCATGATCTATTAATAGGCTGCTTCTTTTCTTGAACCCCCATTTCTCAGAACCCAAGGTCTTCAAAATCAGTGTAAAATCCAGGTCTCAGTACAGATGTGAGTTACGTTGTAATAAACTGGAATAATCCTCTAAGAAGAAGGATTGCGTTTGACAAAGCAGCATTCTCGCTGTTCCCAGTACAGTTGGGGTTAAACAGCTGAAGTTGTGTCAGTCCACCTAAAGCTGGTGCCAGGAGTGTCTTCCGCACAAACATGAACACAGTAAGAGTTAATCAAGATTTGGAAGCAGACAAGACAGGATGTACCTATTCTTTTAGCTGTGACAAGTATAAGCAGGATGTTCTAAAAAAAGCACTGGGATGTCTTAGGAAAGGAGGAGACATTTTCTCCCCTGAACCAACAAATAAGACAATTACTGGCTCCAGTTTAGTTACGGCTAGGTGCACACTAGATAAGACAACTGATTTCTATCAGCTATTTAAAATCAACTCTTCCACTGATCAAGTGAAACGATAGGACTACTTCAAAGTAAATATGAGAGGAGTTAAAGTAGGTCCTCTGTTTCTTTAAAATTAAAATTGCTGGTGTCCTTGTACAAAAACATAGAAATATCAATGTATAGATTCATATTTAAAATGAAATAATTGATTAATGACAATACAATAATACAGATGCAACCTATACAAGCCTAGTAATAGTGTAATTTTCATCATATATGACTGTGTGGCGGTGTGGCAGTGCAACACAAGTGGCCTTTTATGCAGAGAAGCTGCGCTACCTGAAGTGCTGAGCATTCCCTGCCTGAGCAGAGGCCTGGTCCAGTTCACTGACTTGCTCCAGTAAAACCTGATGTGCAGCATTCAGCGCTGTAAATGCAGACAGAGGCCAAAGTCGACTGACTGGGAAGTGAAGCTAAGGACTGACTGTCCTTAGCTTCACTTCACCATTTGGTCTCTCTCTTACTGGCTTTCTTTGAGGATTCAAACCAACCAGGCTTTATTCTGTAGCATGCTGCTGCTTCACTCGCGCCTCAGCTCCTCTCTTGCTCATATTCCATATTCCTGCTCTTCCTCCTTGTTTGGCAGCAGATTTTGGTATTTGTGGGTGCCTTGATATTGGCTCTGTTAAGAAGCAGGTTGATTCATTTGAATATGTAATTTATAGGGGTGGAAAAAAAAAACTGATTCACCTATGTATCACTATACAGAGGTAGAAGGAGGGGTGAATACAGGTATATTCAGACATAAAAATAATGTGTTTTTGAAAACATATAAACAAGTTTTAGTAGAAACCCAAAATAGAAGTATGAACCTGAAAATGAGCATGATATGTCTCTTTTTAAAGCACAGCCATATTTTCCTCTCGCACTCCACTCACTTACTCTTTCTTTCTCATTCACCCTCTCCGCTGTCCACCCTAGTGTACCCTCAACAGTGCCTGTTAACTTTGGCACAGTTGTTGTTATTTCAAACCATTCAGGAAGCAATTGTGATTTAACTCGCCTCCACTTTGATTCAGACCTTCTCAAACTTCTCTGCTTTCTGTGCTCAAACAATTTACTCACATTTTACTCAACTTTCATTCCCATTCCCAAAAGTGTTAACATTTTGATAGTAACAGACACTTTAAATGTGTCATTGTTCAGTTATGTAACAGATACTCTCCTCAAGTTACTGTTGAATATGGGTGGTAGCATTGACAAGTAAAGCATTCCTGCCAAGATACAATAACCTTAGCTATAGGATACAATACGTTTAGCTTGTGGTAAATGGTTATGTACATGAACTTTTTTAAAGACTTTGCTTTACAGCATTTCTGCCATTATTTGGTAGTTACAGTGAGCCAGCAAACACAGGGAGAAAGATGGGAGCTGATGACACACGACAGAGGTTCACAGCTGGTATCGACCTGGGAAAGTTGCAGCCTCGCAGCGTTGGTGCAATAATCGCGTGCGCACAGGCATCTGTTTTAGAGACGATGCTAAAGCAAATGAAGTTGTTTGACTGCGGGGTGAAAAGTTTGACTGATTTGTCAGCATCACAAACTAATATGCAAATTGATTCAACTGACGGTGAACCAGATGAACCACCTGAACGAAAAACGAAAAAGGGAAATTTGTGAAGTCTTGGGAGGCGAAGTATCCCGCCATCTTTGAGCTGCACGGAAAATTATACTGTTAAATGTGTACAACACACACATTTTCATCATCAAGCTGACATATAACTGCGTATAGTATCTTAATCTTGTTTGCATTTTCCATTTGTTGGTTCTCCATCTCTGTCCTTCCAATCCCAGTCACCAGACAATGGAACTAGAAGTCAGTAGTCATACCGGATTTCCCAGGCATGCATTCACCCTTTCAGACCAGTAGAGCAAGTTAGGCAGTCATCATGTCTGGTTTTATTTTCATCAAAGTGACATTAATGCTGCTGACAGCTCAGATTGACTTGAAACATCTGTGTGTAATGGTTTTATTTGCAGATGTGAAACTCTGGGGTTCAGAAAAGCTGCTGAAGAACATGACACTTTAAATGTGTCATGTCATAAAGAACTACAAAATTAGGATGGAATGAAATGCTGAATATTTTAATGGTCTTTAATGAAATATGCTTTTAGAGGGGTGTCAAAGTTAGCTGTTGATACATAGTAAGAGAGTTTGAATGTGGATGGCTTCTCTTGTTGCAAGTTGACCTTTTGTCCTCTTATTTTCTGTCAAATCTCCAAAAAAAGGCGAATTGAAGGTAGAGTTACTAAAGATGTAAAGGTTTATTCAAAGGATGAAATGTACGTGGGTTGTAGGTGGGTCGTAGTTCTCATAGATAAAAAAAAAAAAACGTGCCATGTGAATTATTGCTCAGGAAGCTGGCTTAGCTTTATTTGATATTCATATATTCTTCCGACCACACTCAAGCCTGTTAAACGTGATTCTATACGTTGTGTGGAAATAGTTAAATAAACTTGTTAGCTTGTAAATCTCTCTGGAGTTGTAGACTTTTGCCCCAAACTATCTGAAACTCGCAGCGGGATTCCAGATTGAAAGGAGAGGGTAGGCCGGAGCGTGAGAGAGAGAGAGAGCCGAGGTTAAAGTAGCAAGAAGCCATCTTCACTTGTCTTAACAGGCTGACTGGAAACAACGGGAAGCAGGCCTCTCCCTTTAGGTCTCACTCTGGCATTTGTGGAATCTGCTTTGCAACAAATAGGCCACTTCCTGACCCTTTCCCCCTGGGATTTTTCTTCTGGAGGAAGAGGAATGAGGTTCTGAGGCTGAGGGCTGATGGAAGAGGGAGGAAACTGTGAATGTGTTTGATAATAGAATTGTTTTTTCCAAAACTTGGCCACATATATATATTTGCATATCTTCAAAAATGTAATGTGACTGTGTCGTGGTTTCTGCATTACTCATCAGTTGTGTTTCAACAGACAGTGTGGTGAATGTCTTGGGGCCATTAAAAAGCACTTTATTGTTGTTCAGACAGACATTAGTGCTACATTAACAAACCCAGCATCCTCATTCATTTCAATGAGACCAGTGCGTTAGCACAGAGAGGTTAAACTTCGACCACAATGTGAGTTTAAAAACGAGGTCATTTTCTATGCGTTACTATATCATTTGAGCTGACGTTGTACAGTAATGTGCAGTGAAAATACATTACATTTGATGTGGTCGGGAACATTTCGAGCAACTTTTCAGCAAACCTAATGTGGAAATGTTTTTTTTATATCATGTTAGGACTTCTTTGGTGACGACACATATTCAACAAAACTTATTTAATATATGATGTGTAATAAGTCACAGAGTCTTCCTTTGTCCTTTTTTGGCCTCTCAGAGTACCGGTATCATAACGGCACGAATGGACGAGCATCACAATCCAAGTGGCGGCTGGCTTGACCGCAGTGTTTGACGTTGCTGCTCTGTCTTGTCTGTCCTTGCGTTGTCCGTGTCCTCTTTTCACGCCGCAACGTTATCACTTTTATATTAGTTTGTCACCGTGAGAAAATGGACTTGTGGCGTGAGTGAAACGTGTCAACTGTGTGAGTCTCATGGTCAATGCGTGACAGCCCTGCACAGCATACTTTCTGTACCAAGTTACGTGCACCGGTGCATGTAGAGCTCAGAATTAAGTTTTCTTTGATAGAATCTTCTACTTTTTTTGCTGCTCCAATAACTTACCTATAGTTTGAGACTACATATGAACAGCAGGAGCTGACATCTCGGCCTATGTAAAGGTGTAGTAGAGGTGAAGTGCAGTGCATCATCAGTGGAAGCGGGAATTTAAACTATTGTCCGAATCGTTTGAAGTGAGAAATGTCACATAATTTGAGAGCAGAACGGCAAACATGCCATGCATACATGGCTTGTATGACTGGACAGCCTTGTTTACAGCTCTGTACTTAACACAATTCATTTCTCAGGTGCAGCTCTAGGAATAGTTGACTCTCCTACAGTATTTGTAAGCCTCTCAGTCAACACACATTTCCTCCTGTATAGCCCTTTGTGTTTTTCATGATTACCACTATCCTGTGTTGAGCCTCTTTTTTTTTTCTACATCCAGTCTGAGACAGGAAAGGAAGGGAAGGGAACAGCAGTGAAATCTGAGAAATATGTGCTGTCATGTTCAAGACTCATTCCACAATAAATGAATGTCTTGTCTGAGTGTGCCTTTGGTCACCATATAGACATCTTATACAAGTCCAAGACTGTGATGATGCCCATCTTCACAAACAATCATAACCCAAATCCAGTTCCTGTTCTGTTTACAGTAAGACCTGATCCAAAGGGGGTTCAGAGTCAGACTTGTTCATGACAGCAAGTCATATTTAATGTCTTGAACCATTCAATTAGCTTTTAAGGGTGTGATTTTTGACCCATATTGTTTGTCAGATTCTCAGGATAGAATGCATGGTGCAGTTATAGATCTGTGTCGTGATGTCTGTGGACGAGCTTATAAAACTAAGGCTTGTGTGAACGACAACAAACAGGAATTTAGACCATGTGTAACCAGCAGACTGGTAAGGATGAGTCATACACATGAATGCATGGCTGTTTGTGTGTGAAAGAGCTAATACGCCTGATCATACACACCCGTCCTTGCAATCAGTCCAGCCTGATTCTTGTTAACAAACCCTCCCGTGTGAGTGTTCGCAGCGATTCAATCTGACTTGAAGTATCTGGAAATAGAAAGTCTGAAGAGGTTGAAATGTTTTTATCTTGCTTGTAAAGCAGTGACATATTACATCTGGATTCTTAGTTTTTATTCTCCTCCCCTGGGCTTCAGGCTTCAAAAGCAGCCCTTTTCTGAACATAATGATTATTTATCTAACCACATTCTGTCTGAGAGGAAGAACTTCCTTTTCAGGGAAGGACTTGACCAAAAAGCTCTGAAATCACCGACTGGCATCCTTAGAAAATGCTTTAAATTCCATCAGTCAAGTGTCAAACCTGGTTTCCAGCAGAATACAGCTACTGCACTGATGAGTGTGTCTTTTGTCTGTCTGTTTGATTAGCATGTTTTCATTGTAAATGAGCTGTAGGCCTATTACTTTTGGTGCTAGTGTGTTGCGGCTCAGATGAACAGGTATAGCAAGGCTCTGTTCAGTCCTGAGGGTTGCAAACGACTCACTTTTTCGGCGAATGTCGCATTTTTCACGTCAATTTGAGATCTGGAGAGTCAAGGACAGAAAACTGGTCTGTGTGTGTGTGTGTTTGAGAGACAGACAGAGCGAGACAGAGAGAGAAAGAGAAGGTGGATTGCATGCAATGATTCTGATTAGTAACTTGCACGAAACACTGCTCTGTCACTCGCCACGCAGATGTTTAGGGCTTAGTGAATGAATGAATGAATCGTCTTTATTGGTGTGAATGCTGGAAGCATTCACAACTTATGTTCTTCTACTACCAAAAAAATGTATTATTATTTTTCTTCCGTACACTTTTTTTGCAACCCTACTCCTTCCACATTTTTCAACTTAGAAACTCCATTCAAACATGAAAACGTGCAGCTCAATTAGGAATCGAGTGCGTCTATTATTCTCATTCATAACTTTCATATTTTAAGAATTATTAACCATAATTCATCAAAAATTTTGCTTTTAAACGAATGGAAGAGATGTTCAGAATTTAAACATTTTCAACCATTTTAAAGTCTTCACTGCTCATTCATACTTTCACCTAGAAACTCCATTCAAACTGTAAAATGTTCCACAACTTTCCAACGTTCCATACCATTTGTACTTTTTTAAATATTTAACCTTTTTCGGAGCTTGGTAAAAGTGCCTTTCTCAGACTTTTACATTACAGTTAGAGGGCGGAGTAGCTTTAAAATCTCATTGAAAAAATAACAACTCCATGCTATGCTCCCATACGGCGCCATGTTAAATTTGTCACCTTTTTTTGGAAGAGATTAAAAGTTGCTGGTTTTAGAAACTGCTGCCAAGGCCACATTTGTGACACTACACACACAAATTTCGCACCATATCTTCATCTGGGAGTCCTTCCTGCTCTCCTAAAGAATGAAAGCGATAGCTGTCACCGTTTTTGTCGTAGAAGGACTTGTTCGGTAGATGTTTCTCTCTTTGAGTCATTGTAAAGCTCTGTCTAACTGGAAATAAATTAGCAGTAACATCAAGGAAGTTAAGATCAAAGGTTTCCATGGTAACCGTTGATTGATAGTTCTCAGGTGTTAAATAACACACACACACACACACACACACACAGTTAAATGAAGCCAACAGGTCCAACAGGAAACTAGGGATTCACCTAGTTTTTCAAAATAAAAGCCCCAGAAGGTAACTTTCTTAACAGGGAATTCAGAACTAACTATTTATAATCTTCAGCTTTTCTGAATTCTGATTCTGTCTCCTTCTTCATACAGATTAAAGCCATCAACGCAGTGTAGCATCAGCTATTCAAAATCCTTCAAATATTCCACATCTTTTATACACTATTTGTATTATTCAACTTTTCAATGAAATTCATAGAAATTAAACCCATTAGCACTCTTTCAACTCTTCCTAAATCTTCTCCTTCTTCATACAGATTAAAGCCATCAATGCAGTGTAGCAAAAACCTTCAAATATTCAGCATCTTTCCTAAGTTATTGGTATTATTCAACTTTTCAATGAAATTCATAAAAATTCAACCCATTCCCACTTTTCCATTTATTCCTACTACTTCACCTTCTTCTAACAACATTTAAGCCAGCATTACAGCGTAGCGTCAGCTATTCAGCAACCAGCATTCACACCCTAATTTCTTCAGAAATTGCTTTTCTAGTTTACATTGCACTTTTAGAAGTTAAGTAGATGTAGTATTGACATGATTTGAGTCAAGTGATTCCCATGTTTTGTTATTTTAGAGTTATTTTGGCATAGGTTTATCTTAAAAAGTAATTTAATTTAAAACCAATAGACTACATGGGCTAGATAAGACATGGGATTAAAAACATGTAATAACCTTGTTTATTTTTGTTGAATAAGAGAGCATTTATGTTCCTAGTAAAACATTACATAAACCGTCACTGTGGATTGTCTTGATAGACCTTACAGTGAAGGTGTCAATAGATAAACCTTATTTATTATTTTTTAATTACAAAAGTTCTGATCAGTCAGTAATAAATTAAATATTAATAGCTATGTACAGACTGTGGGCTAAAACAAACAAATTCTTCTCCGGGGGGGCATGACCCCAGACCCCCCCTAGCTGGCTACTCCGGATACTTGTGGAATTTTCAATTTATTTAAGCATATAGCTCAGGCCTTCGTCATATATAGATATATGATATTACTCACTTTATTTGGGGGGGACCTCGGGTAGCTCTTTCTCTCTTTTTTTCCCCATACATGTGTTTGCATCCCTGGTTCTATGTAACCCTCAGTGTGTGTGTGAGAGTTCATGGAGCAGCCAGGTCAGACCAGACCAGGCAGGAGACAGGAATGCCATAGGACGAGTTGAAAAGCAATGTGATGAGTGAAACTCGCACTACTGCTGGTGACACACACAGTCTAGATGTGTTTAAATGACATCAATGCGGAAACAATGTGCCAAGTTAGGAGAGTTAAAGACAGATCTATTTTTATTTCTCACACACACACATACATACACCAAGCCCACTAGCACTTGATGAAAGTGTTATCAGCAAAAGTTATCACGAGTCATCCTGAGGGGAACATGAAGGTCTGAACCAAATTTCATGGCAGTCCAATCAATAGTTGAGTCACAACAAGGCTCATTAATTAAGGCTTGAATGGCAAAATAAGTTCCAGCTGTAGCTTTATGCCCGTTAGCTTAGCACTGCAAATGAAAGGAGCAGAACAGAAAGCAATTTAATGTGGATCAGCGGTGTTTGACCAATACCTGATCTACTCAATAAGGTCAGTATCTATCTGATCGGTGCTTCCCTAGACATAGTATGAAGCAGTATAGCTCTACTCCGCTGCCCGTAAGGTTGTAATAGCAGTTCACCAGTGGGTGATTGGTGTAGATTAGTGTGTGTGACCCGTCTGCTAATCTCTCTGGTTGGCGAGCCAGTGCGTGATACTCATTAGTCACCCATCACTCTTTGTTGCCATTCGAAGGATTATGCGTGCCTGATGCTAGTGATTTACCAAACAAGAAGGTTAACGCAACACTGTCCGGCTCTTAATCCTCTTTTCCTCATAGCTTCTCGGAACCAAGTAGCCAGATCAGGATCTCTCCTACCCTACCAGATCTAACACTGTTGAGCCGGCTGTCCTGCTGGGAGCTAATCCTCATGCCTTCCAGAGACAGGGATCAAGCAGTGCTGCTGCTATAAGAGGGGGGTGGGGGGAGGTATTGTTAAATGAAGTGGAGGAGGCACCAGGCTAAACAAGTGAATGCATGTGTGTGCACTTCTGCCTGTACATTATAATAGGTTACAGATTACTAGTTACCCTATTAAAAATGTAATAAGTAATGTAACTATTGCAATTATTCCATCAAAGTAATGTAATTTATTACATTTGATTACTTTTATAACAAATGTTTTAAAATGGGCAATAAAGCTGAAAAGTCCTAAAAACATAAACCAGACAGTGCAAACCTCACAACAGTATTCAGTACTATCAAACTTTTATTAAACATAATTATAAACGTAATTAACTTGAATTAAGATTGGAACAGAGCAACAGAATGAACAACAAACTAACTGATTCCAATTACATTTATTTTCTAATTCAATGACATAACTCCATTACATGTAACTAGTTAATCCATCACTGTGTGTATTTTTATATACATATGAATATAGGTCTATCCTGCCGGTCCGGGGGATTGAACTGGCAACCTTCCGGTCAGGAGCTTGCTTCTCTAACGTTTAGGCCACCACTGCCCCTAATGAATACTTTATAATAAAGCATGCAATAGATGTACTGTTAGCGAATTAGACATATTGGCCTTTGTAAAAATAAACTCATAAGCCAGTTAATGTTGTCCATCCTTGATATGATGTGTTAAAAGTGTGCTTAAACACAGATGCATTATACAATAGAATGTGTGAATCCTGGTTCTGTTGTGGTGTCTCGAGGATGGACCCAAACGTAGGACACTGACACAGAGGTTGGTGAAGTTTTGAGAAGGTTTATTGTGACCAGACCGGGAAACAGGAATCCTGGAGCACAGGAAATACACACAAATTAGTTCACGTACAAGAATACAAGGCGAACATAACTTTCAAGGCCCGACCTGAGCATAGCTACCACGGTAGTTGAGATGATGATGATCTGGCGGGGACTGGGAGGACTGGGAGGACTGGGAGGAAATAGGCTACTGTGGAGTTGATAAGTAGATTGCTGACAGGCGTGTGCAGAGCAGGGAGCTGGGAGAGGTGATGAGCTGGTTGATGGCAGCCAGGTGTGCAGGTAGACACGATGTTAGTTATGTTAGTCTGAGCTATACTCCCATAATCGTTCCCTTGAGTGCATGTGAGATGTCAAAACCCTGAGTTATAATCTTCAACAGTGTCACAAGTCATAGATACAACACGTCTAGACACATATTCTTAGATAGTCCTTCTCTTTCTGTAAGAGGAGGCTTTCCCTTAAACAAACATTGTGGTGAGGGCAGAGGCCTGGTCAGGGCTCAGAGGACATTCTACCATACAGTATGTACTCTGTGAAACTGTAGATGTATGTTTCTCAGACATTTCTAGTGCCAGCGTGTGGGCACTAGACAAGTATTTTTACAGTACTTCAATGTGGCATTACACTTGTAACTCTCGCTCTGACCTTCCTGGCAGCTTTCTGGTGTCTCTCTGTGGCTGTGGCGTGAGGTGTCTCCCCTCCTCCTCTTTGAACTGAATTATTTACAGAGATGCTGCAGGCCCGATGAATAATACAGGAGACTGCTGAATGAAAGACTTGTCGGAGTAAGAAGGGAGGTCAGGAGAGTTCAACAGCTGTTCGCTGAGAAATTACAATGAGGTTTCAGTGTCAGAGGGAGCGATGATGAGTAAAGTTATGCTGATTAAACTCGGTGTAGAAGATGAGTCTGGTGATTTTTCTTATGTTACCCAATTCCCATGTGCAGAACCAAACCAACAATGAATGTATCTACTAACAAGTGTTTTGTGTAGGGATGCACCGAACTTGTAACAACACCGGTGTTGCCGATTACACCGGACATTTTACAAGAAAAGATGACAGTCAATGTGTGTAGCGCGCTTACTTTGATATTTACCGTCGGGTGGCAGTGTGTCTGGCCTCTCTGTGACCTTTCCGTCCTTCTCGCAACAATTAATGCTACCTCATTAATGTTATGGTTCCCTCATAGCATTGGGGTTAAATCTGAAATATTGACAATATTGTTTTTCGCTTCGACACCAAATCCTCCGCCATCTCTCGGTCTGTCAACTCTCTCTCGTCCCGTGTGTGATATATGACACCTGCTACTCTGAGCAGAGACTCCGTATGGATGCATTCATGGTCAGTTTGTAGCGTCCACCGTTGGACTATCTATCGTTATCCTGCCGCTGATACTCCTAAATTAACTACATGGGTTTTATTTCCGACCACCGTGTAAAATCGACCACCGCAACAGGCCTAGTATCGTCTCGATATCCGATCCAGTATTGGTATATGTGCATCCCTAGTTTTGTATGTATCAAAGCCTGATATCTCTTCTTCCTCTGGGCCATAGAGCTCCATTGTTGTCCAAAAACACATCAGCGAGCCAAACTGTTGCACTGGATGACATCTTCCTTCATTACCATGAACACACACTCAGTCATGCATACAGTATATTACCGTGTTCACCACCTGGTGATTCAAATACAAAAAATAGCATGAGAATTATGTCAACATGTATGGATGAGATGAACGCAAATGTACAGTTCGTTGTAAGTACACCTTACACAAATAACAACTCTTAAATCAATGTATTTTTTTAATTAGGAAAAATTGCTAACTCCTCCCAACAACAGCTGTAGCTTCTATGTCAACTGAAAATGACGCCTGTGGGACTGATGCGGCTCACCCTGCTATCTCCCTACGTACAGCACTGGGTGGGGCAAAACAAAACAAACCCCTGTTGAACACAACTTGGCTAAGATGAATACAGTGTGAATGTGGCCGAATGAATAAAGAGACAGGAAATGGCAATGCAGTCAGAGCATCGAAAGCTGCTGAAAATAGCCCCCATCCCATTTCCTCTTGTATGAGAGACATTTGCTAAGAACTACAGTGTCCGGCTACTTTTGGGAAATCTCTACTGAGCCTTTTTGAAAAGTGAAACTATACATTTGTAAGTTGTTGTTAAAGATTTACATCTTCAGTATAGGTACCAATCAACAGGTTTTGGGGTGAGAACAACAGACAAGAGTACGGAAATCAGACAGTAGTGATTGGTTTTGGTCTTCCGTGGGATTTTTGTAAAATAAGAAAAATAAACATTAGAATAGCACCAGTCTTTGCCTTTTTTAATTGAAATGATTGTGATATTTTGCTGTAGTAAACATAAGCTAATGAGGCTATTGTGAAGATGGTTGGAAGGGATGCACCAATCAGTATCAACACTAATATAGACCTTATTGAATGGATTGGTTATTGGCCATACCTGACCACTCCACATGTTTTTTTTTTTTCCCATCAATGTCAGAAAATTCAGTATATCCAATTAGTTCCATCTATTTTGACATGAAGGGCCGCCATCTCCGTTTTTAGTACCATAATAATCACTTGCTCATGCGTAAAATGAGCAAAGACAAAAAAGGGACCACTAGTAGTGGATCGGCGCTCAGTATTGGCTGATACCAATGACTTGAGGTATTAGAATCTGAGAAAAAGTCAGATCCGTAATGATTGGTAGAGCCTTTCTCACCCTAATGCATGTGCTAAAAATCAATTTCCCATAAACCCAGTGATTTCCTTTCCCTGCCCCCTTCCAGAAGGCGATAACCATGTGTGGAGTGTGTGAGAGGCTAGTGTGTCAGTGTCTCTGCCTTGGTTAGATGCCACTGCTTGTTTGGCCTCTCGCTCAGTGCTGACTGCTGCTGACTGAAAACCACACCGTCAGCAGTTTCCTTTCTCTCCACGCTACAGTACAGTGACACAGCAGCACTGTCAAAGCACACTGCCTCAACTGAAGCACCTGGCTGTTTCCACGGTAACAGAAAACTGCTCTCCTTTACCTGTTTGCAGTGGGATTTGGGGGCAAACAGTCAGTTAAAACAGATCATTGTAGAAAGAACAAGATATATGTGTTGGATAGTGAAAGTGTTGTAAACTTATGGTAAGCATTTCAAGGTTAGACCAGTAGTACCACGTCATGAGAACGTAGATGTCATCCAGTCAGTTTACCTCTGAGACGATAGACATGATTTTCAATAAAAACTTCAGTTTGCAAATAATAACAAAGTTGAAAACTTATATTAATAAAGCCCCGTGGATTTAAGACGGAGAGTTTCACACATTGATAGAGAGAGTTTACTCTATCTGTGCTGAGATTGGTGCCATATGTTATGTAATGAGACGCCTTCTGTAAGTTTATGAAATTCCTTTGGGATACAGAGTTTCTCTTTCCTCTGCGATAATTACAGGCCTGTTCTCAGCCCGCAAATATCACAAATGTAAATACTAGGATAGAGCAGGCAGTGGATCAGTGACTCAGTTCATCTTATCAGCTCAAGGTCCAAACAATGTTTCCCTGATGTCAAATTTTTAGTGTTGAGATGCCGGCCACATTATCTGCCCAGAGAATTTATCAGTGTTTTTGTTTCTGCTGTTTACAATCCTCCTGATGCAAATTGCACTACACAAATACACTACTGTATTTATGCCTCCATGCTGGCGACAGTCGTGGCCAATGACATTATGTTTTTGGGTTGTCCGTCCGTCGTACGCCCATTCGATCCATTCTCGGTGAACGTGATATCTCAAGAACGCCTGGAAGGAATTTCTTCAATTTTGGCACAAAACGTCCACCTGGACTCAAGAATGAACTGATTTGAATTTAGTGGTCAAAGGTCAAGGTCACTGTGACCTCACCTTTGTGTTTTATCACGGCAAAGTTCTTGTAGTGTTTAGACTTTAACTTTTGAGAACTTAAACAGAAATCATCTTTATACCCCTCAAAGTATCACATGGGTAGCACAAATGCAAGTCAAGGAAATGGACCAGAAAAGAAAAGACTTGCAATCACGTGATGTTTTTAAACCAATTGCAGACGAATAGTAGGATGCTGGTGGGCGAAGAATTTAGCTGGGCCAGCAAGCTGCTAAAGCCCATAGCCAATGAACTGCTTTGTTTTCTCCACAAATGGATTCTTTTGTTCATATCAACCTGCTAAAATTCATTGAAGCCCCAAACATACAGGCAAGTTAATGTCAGTCCTACACAATCACTCATTCAACACATATACACACTTAACTCAAAGGCCACACTTCAGCACATGTCCTGTGCCACTCAGCTTATCTGCTGTTCAGTTTCCGTTTGAGCAAACAGGGCAGTGCATGGCGCTGTGTTTTATCTACTATTCCTCAGCTGACCTAAGCCCTGGGGCTTCTCTCAGCCAGAGAGCACAGACTGTATGCGGCTCATTGTTCAATCACTGTATCCTGTCACTGCTGTGAGTGTGTGTCTACATAACTGTATAGGCTTTCATATGGCATTGTAGTTACTGACTGATAATATAATATAACCTGGGACCATAGACTGTGTATACAGTAGGAAGTGGACATAGTCACCATGACATCACCCATTGGTCTGTGGACTACGGTTATGAAGCCTCGGGTTCGCATTTTGGCCGTCGCCATCTCGTTTTTTTGCAACCAGACGTGTTGCGAGGATGGAGTTAACTACAATCGAAAGCTGAACAATTTATTTTTAGTCGTCCAAAATGTTGCAATTGACTTTCATGAAGTGAAAACACTGTGAAAGGGTTAAAACACAGACAACCCCGACACCGGACAGTGCTGTGGTAGCGACCTGTCAATCACAAGGTAGCCACGTCCTAAAGCATCCCCTGCTTTATCTTCTAGTTTACTTTAAATGGGACCATAATTTGCTAAATAAACATCATGCTGTATTGCAGAAGACTTGAAACTAGCGATTGAGATCATAAACTCATGTTTACAATGTCAACTGAGGCGTCACAATTCCATGTCAGCTCATGTCCATGCCGCCATCCTTGCGGATTGCATAATTACACCCCTAACTAGTAATGCAACTCAATAGCGTCTTTTGTCAGCCCAAGCCAAGATAACCCCGATGACATCATCAGGGCTATTTTCTCAGACTTAACGAAGCTCCTCCAGAGTCACAGAAGACCGTTTTGTGTAGAATCGGAGGAGTTCCCCTTTCGTGAGATATGTTCATACACATCTCTGAAGTGATGTTGAGTGTTACCATGAACAGGATTGAAAGACATCTGCACTGTAACAAACATCAGTCTCCTTTGACCTAACTGAGTGATAGTTGTGTGGAAGTATCCACTGAAATATTGGAAGATGATATGTAACTAACACCAGAAGGACGCTTTATGGGTGGCCCATAATGAGAAGCGAGCTTGTGACCGGGAAGTCATCGGTTCACTCCCCGGACCGGCAGGATAAGTTCGGGTGGGGAAAGTGAAAAAGCAGCGTTTTCCCCTTCCTCATTACCACCACTGAGGTGCCCTTGAGCAAGGGCTTTAAGCCCAACCGCTCAAGTGGCCAGCAGATCAGACTGTGGTTGTACTGGGCGGCTTCCAGGTGTGAATATGTGTAACTGTGTAAATGTGATCAGGGTGTTCATGCAAAAGAGAGGCTTCCTCTCGGTGAAACCTCCCTGAATAAATAAAATAAAATAAAAAAAAACCCTTCTCCTGAATCCATTATGGAGTTCAATGTGTACAGAAGCTGCACCCTGACCTACTGACATGCACTATCCCTAATCATCAATACAGTCAATACCGCACATGCTTTCAGCCACTCTCATGTCACTGAGGGTTTCAGTCAATGACTTGCGTCACAATCTTGCTGCCTCTATTTGGTTTTTGAAGCACCTGACCTGCCCTTTTACCTACTACTAGCATGTTGGGTCAGATGAGCTGGATTCATAGTTGTGTAAAAAAGCATCATCCATGTTTTGTCCTGCCCACACATTCCACAGAGAGAGATTACTGCGGCCAGACAGAATTACATGCTCGGAGAAAACAAGACATGACTGTTGACCGTTTATCATGTTGTGAGATGGCACAGCCCTTGGGAGCAATTTTGGGGTTTAGTATCTTGCTCAAGGACACTTCGACATGTGACCAGAAGAGCCGACTTTCCGATTGGTGGACGACCTGCTCTACCACTGAGCCACAGCCGTCCAACAAGTCCTTAATCATTGTGGCTGGTTACAGCTATACCGATTGCCTCTATCAGGGTTAGGGTGTTCATTGTGGTTCTGTTTGTTATTGTGTGCGTCTTTGTGGTGCACCATTCTGTACAGTCAGTCTCTGTCTATTGTGCCACTTTGTTTTTCAGTGTAGCTATTTGGTTCTGTGTTAGTAACAAACTATGGGTTATATAGTTTGTTAAAGTTAGCAGGATTCGCTTCTAGTCTACAAAGAGTTTTTTTCTCTGAATGAAATCATCGTTTTAGACCAGCTGTATACTCTCACGACACCACGTCACAGGTTGCACGTCTGAGTTGCGAGAAGTTCCACCAAAGAGTGATTTTCCCCTCTAAACTTCTCTGATTGGTTCATATGAGTAATTTTTATAGAACCAGAAGATGTGAAACTATTACTAGTTATTCACATGACAAATCTGATCCTAATATCTATCCCAGTAACCATCTCAAGACCCCTCAGATTATTCAGGGAACCACATGGAGGGGTTGCATCATTTTGAGGATTTCATGTCAAATCTTCCGTCACTATGACTGACCATTCTTGCTCTGACATGTACACAACTGAATTAACAGGTGTGGAGTCCCAGTAAGTATACTGTACATTCACTTGGCCATAATTGGACAGCGTGCTAAGATCATGACTGCTTTGATTTAGGTCAGAGTCTGATGTTGGTTATATATAAACATATGTGACATTCCACAGAGTCAGCACCGCCCATCATCCACAAACATGCTTGGACAGATTCCAGTGTGTGTTTACTGAAAATATTATACATTTGAATCATGACACAAGAGTCCCACCAATGGTGCTCATGTATTTCCTTCAATCCTTTGTATCAGGTACTGCCTGGCCCAGTTAGAATTTAATAATACAGAAATGACCAGAAACTAATGAAGTGATCATAAATGAAAGATGATGATTCTGATACATACATTGGGCCGGTGATGATGATGATGTTGAGCCCTTTCAGGGCTTTATCCTGCATTTCTGTCAAATGCTTTTATCTCA
Source organism: Sebastiscus tertius (assembly GCA_916701665.1). NCBI lineage: Eukaryota > Metazoa > Chordata > Actinopteri > Perciformes > Sebastidae > Sebastiscus > Sebastiscus tertius. The sequence goes on along the minus strand of CAKAOH010023704.1, from coordinate 87,089 downwards.
AGGAGACAAAAGTGAAACTGAGTTTCAGTGATGCCCGTACAAGTTCAGTTCTGTCTCAATCTTTGTGACCTGTATGTGTTAATGTGTGTGTTTTCATTGGTATCTCAAACATGCAGCACATGTGAGTGGGGATTTAGAGCCGTCGTGTGTGCTTGCAGAGTGTCTACATCGCTTAGCGAGCGTAGAAAAGTGTGTGTGTGTGTGTGTAAAGTCATCTTTATGTTACCATCACATGTGCACATGTACAGACAAATACATCATGCACCCTGTCTGACCTACATCTGCCACCCTGCACCAGAACTAAGACACGAAGGAGCTCGCTCAGGCATAATACGCACACATGCGCACACACACACGCACACACGCACACACACACACTGCCTGCCTCCTCCCCCTCCACACAAGGTTAGTGTCTGATGTATTGTCTAGGTAGGGGTTAAGTTAGAACTAATCTCTATAAACAGATATCTGCATATGAATGCAGACTCTGTAAGCAACGGTACAAGACTTTTGAATCAGAAGCGTTGTGTTTGCGCTTTGTCAATACTACTCGGACTACAATCACATTTGAGCGGGCTTTGGTAAAACAGTCCGTGTGGAGAGCAAAAGATGTGGAACGCATTGGCCAAAATGCTGTCTGGGAACCCACCGGCTATCGCCTGACGACCATTTAGCTTTTTATTATAGCTTAAAATTAGCTTGCAAACGGGCTACTCGTGAAACAATCCAGTTATACACGTTGTCTTTCAACACCAACTGGACTGTAAGCAATTGACCGGCACACAGAAGAGGGAGTCATGGCCCGGATATCCGCTGACTACACTGGAACCCCCTAAATATTGCCCCCCAGAGGCTTCATCAGACAGAAAGCCGATGGGCTCCGAGATTGAGTTAAGACGGTCTTAGATATGCTCTTGTATACCCAAATGTTTGTTAGAAAGTTGCAAATACATAAAGATGGATTCACTTTAAGCTTAGGCCACCTCAGTCAAAGTCCAGTCCAACATTTTTGATATGATACCAGAGTTTTGGTACAGGTATATTGCCTTCATCTTGCAAACCTTTTTAACTATTCTAAATAGTTTTGTATTCTATAGGAACTATTTTAAAGAGATGATTGTAATGTTGATTTGGATTCTGGGAAATGCCACCCTGACGAAAGCAAGAGAGCTGAAAACGAACATTTGGGGGAAATTAGTTTTTTGCTCTCTTACATAGACAGATGAGCAGGTCTGTATCAGTTTTATCTGTAAGTATCCACAGAGTTAAGTCTGGGGCATGTTTAGTCTAGTTTAGGACAAAGATGGGTGGGAGGATTAAACTGCTTGCCTGGCTCTGTCAAAAGTGGAAAAATACCCTCCCTACATTACAAAATCAGTTTTATTTACTTTGTGAATCTTGTGTGTTTATCTTGTGTAGGAACATAAATGTAAAACCAACACGCGTAGATTTAGGAACAGGTATTGTTTGAGTTATAAGTGACTGTAATATAACATCTCATAACTAACAGATATCATAGTAGGGTTCCCAGGTTTGAACTGTGCCACTAACTCAGAAATTAGTCTAGCTAACCAGATGTCTGTCTGAAGTTTGACTATTTGTCTTTCCTTGTGCAATCAGCTGCTAGTGAAGGTGATGGTGTATCACACTGAGCCACGGCAATCAGTCAGTTCAGGGACTGAATCAGTGTGTCCTTCAAAGCATGTTCAATCCTGTCAACATGGGAGTGGAAATGAAATCAGCCCCCCCTAGTAGGAGAAATGATTGAGTGGATTGTGGTTTTTATTATCTCTGTCATCATCCTCTGAGCTCCCGACAGCAGAGAACATTAGAGTACATTCTCTCGGGCGCATTAGTGAAATGTCACATGCCATTGAGGATATGCACATTTGAATTGTGTCACTGTGGTGCCTATAGCTCTGGAGCCTGAAGGAGATGCAGCTGTGTTCTGCAGGCTGCTGTCAAACTATTCATCTATGCTCTCATCTACATAGTTATGGTGTTGAAAAGTAGGAAGCGGGGCGACAATGCAAGTAATAACAATGCAATGAACGTACAGTACGTCTCACTGCCGTTGACTTGCCCTGTTTCTCAGTAATAAAGGCCACGCTAAATAGAGGCGTGGACGTTGTCTGCGTGTCGGAAGCGATGAATTGAAAGGAATGTATTGTCAGTTTGACACTAATATAAACCCGTCACGTTCACTGAATTCCAGGAGGACTTAAAGGAGAACTCCACTAATTTTACACAATGAAGATCACTTGAGATGGTTACTACAGCGCAGTTGTATAATATCTAGCCCAACCACCGGACTTGATATGTTGTTGATCCATTATCATTACAGTGTTTAGCTTACTGTAGCCTATAATAATGCCTATATGATTACTACAGAGGTGACCGGATAGTTAGTTATCTATCGTAAACATATCTGTCGTAAACACTAATTATCCTCAGAAATCACTCAAATGTCTGATAGTTGCTCTGCACGCTCCGTTCAATCTGAATCCTACTGACTAGTGTTGTCCTGAGAAGCCTGTGGTGACGGACTTAAGAACACAGAGCAGAACACTTCCCCCTGTCTTTACACTCTGCTTTATTCTCTAGAGCAGCATTTACACTATATACAACAACCCTCACAGTCTTTCTACGTTTTATTGACTAACTTAGAGATACAATAGAGGATATTTCCAAAATTAAGTGTTTGAATAGTTTGTGGAAAGCTGCAGACTTCCATATAGTACGTGTTCCACTCAGCTGATCTAGCTTTACAGCACATGACACACTTCCTTTGCCATTCATAATAGTTGTAGTCACTTTTGAACACACTGTTACGTCACTGCATTTCTCTCCTCGGCCTTCTTTACCCCACCCTCTTCTTTAAGCTACACTCTATTTCCAAAGACCTGTACACACCCTCCTCCACCTCCACCTCCACCTCCTCCTCCTCCTCCGCACTGTCAGCTGGACTAAAGCTGTCACGTCAGTTCATTTCACAGTGCAGTTTGTTTGCACTTTATCTATATCACTTTGTCGTTCCCTCCCTAGAATATCACGGCAGCCACTGGGAAATAATGGAGGCTTTGTACGAAAACAGGATTCATAAAAAGCATGTGGAGCATTTCCTGGTGCTCTGGCTCCATCTTGTGGTCCAAAAGCAGAGGTGGTTGGGGAACAAATAGGAGTGGTTGATATCTGCTGGCTGCCTGGGGATATGTGTCCTTATGTGGGTGGATATAGTCTATAATGTGTGCTTGGGAGGATTACTTTGCTTTAGTGTTGACAGATGGAGAAAAACCTCACTGTGTTGCTTGTGTAAGAAAAACAAAAATCAGAGCTGTATTATTATATATCAACTCTGACTCATATAAATTGCATTCATATACATACCCAAATAATCTGAGTATATTATGCTCCCTTTTCATGTTTTTTGGAACGAGGTGGATTTTTGGAACGCATAAAGGGACATTTTTACAGGTACATTCAGTATCACCATTTCATTTGGCAGTAAGCATTTTGCTAATAGTTCCAACAAACGATTCTTATCACAGGGTTCACGTATACTTGTTTTTCCCCAAAGCTTTCAGCCACTTCTTCGTGGCTGTCATCAGCATGCGAAGGAGCCCGATTGATTTACACGGGCGTCGAAAGGATGCAGGCAGCACTTCTCCGACAATCACGACGCTTTCGCGGCCCATGTGAATCCGGGGTTATAGGGGTGTGACAAAGAATACAGAATTCATGGTTCAGTATGTCTGTTTGAGTTACAATTTTAACTCCCCACACCGTTAAAGACACCAGCTCCTTGTAATGAGCGTCTTATAGCTCCTTATCAATTATGTTTTTTGTTAAACAACCAGTTTGCAGTCCATAAATCTCCATTTTTACATTCAATGCAAAGACGCACTAACTCTCCCCTTTTTTGTTACATTCTCCATGTATCTTGTATCTTGTAACTTGTGGTGGCTTTGTAACAACAACTGTAAAACTTGAAGGCATTGTCAGTGGATGTGAGTTGGATGAGCGTAAAGCTGATACAAATACATCTCTGTGACGAGCTGTTCTTCATTCATTGCCAGCAGTGAGGGACCCCTGTTATTATTTCCGGTAACATGTTAAACTCTGCTTCTGCTTTTTTTTGCGCTTCCATGCTTCAGATGCTCACATCTTCCTCTCTGCTGCACAGAACGGTTTCACACAGGAAGACGATGTGACTTACAACACACTAAAATGTAGACATGTAGAGTGTTTTGGTCCCGTCTATCTACTGGAACAGGTGGAAGAACCAGCAGCTAGAGAGAGCAGAGCTGATGAAACAGGGGAGAGAAGGTTTTAGTTGGATTTGATCTTCAGACAGCTGAGGGATTGGACCGTGGGATTGTACCGCCAAATGATGATTGGACTAAGAGTAAAGGTATGGCTTAAGGCAAGGCAGCTTTATTTGTATAGCACATTTCAGCAACAGGGCAATTCAAAGTGCTTTACATAAACATTCAAAAACATTGCGACAAAATGCAAAAGAACATTAAGACATAATTAAAACAGTCATAAAAACGTTAAAGATTAGAAAATAAAAACAAGCTAAAAATAAAAGATAGAAGCTAAAATAGAGTATAATACACAAGATTAAAAGTTATAGTGCCGTATAAGATAATTTTTTGGTTTAATAAAAGGCAGCAGCAAACAAGAAAGGTTTAAGCTTTGACTTAAAAGAACTAGGGTAGAACTCAGAGTTGGAGTTGGTCCTGCAGGTTTCTGGGAGCTTGTTACAAATATTTGGTGCATAAAAACTGAACGCTGCTTCTGCATGTTTAGTTGTGACTCTGGGGGACACTAAGCAGACCTGATCCAGATGACCTGAGAGGCCTGGATGGTTCATAACATAGCAGAAGATCAGGCTTAAGTTCTATATAAATACTGTGAAAGTATCGAAACACTCAATCCACAGGGAAATACACACAGCCCGTATTCAGAAACTCTGCATTTAAAACAAGCTGTCAGGATTTCTGCCCATTCATGATGTCACAAATATACAATATTTAGACCATGACGCAATTTTTAACGTAAACATTCTAAATGTGTTCCAGTTTATTCCTGTTGTAGTGTACGTGAATGTCATCAGCTGACAGGAAGTACACATGGATCCAAGCTGTTGCCTAGCAACGCAATTCTGTTGCTATGCTGTCAAAATGCACTTAAATGGAGCATTTCTGAGTAAATACAGCGTTTCTGGGTAAATACAGGCATATTCAGGCAGACAGTGTGAGGAAAATAAAGTTTTTTTTAACATTACAGCATGTAAACATGTTCTAGTAGAAACACAAAATACAAGTATGAACCTGAAAATGAGCACAATATGGGACCTTTAACATGGCTGTTAAAACTCAGGTCAGAGTCCATGACTACACCAAGATTTCTGGCTTGGTCAGAGCACTAACCCTTTAATCTTTCCTCTTTGGCTCCAAAAACTACGACCTCAGTTTTGTCTTTGTTCAGGCAAAGAAAATTCTGGCACATCCACTTATTGACTTGTTCAATGGACTCACTCAGTGCTTGAGCCGGTGAATCAAAAAGTTAATTTAGGACACTGGCTCCACATCTAAACCAACACCAGTATCCCACAACTGTGTCAGATTAGCCCCTGAATGCACCATGATGTCAACTTCCAAGTCCTATATTTTTGTATTGCTGACCTACAACATGAGCAATTGTAGCCAGTATGTTCTCAAACATATTAAAAGACACTTAGCTGCGTTTCCTTCCACACAGACACACCTGTGCACACACAGAAGCAGCTGAGATGACAGCAACTGCAGCAGCATGTGTGGTTGAAAAGTGTGGCTGCTGATTGAACTGTGGAGGTGGTGGTGGGAGTTCATGGAGAGCAGAGGCTCCTATTTTTACTCCTTCTCAACACCCTCATATCACAACAGCTGTCCCCACATCTCTCGTCTGTCCACTGTCAGGAATAGCCGGCCTATCAGATTGCTTCCCCTCTCCTCGGCTTCTGCTGTTTCACTTTCCACTGTGTCTCCAGCCGCTTTGCTCAGGTCTCCTCAACTTTGGCCAGTTTTTTGATTCAATCGGTGACTTGTGGGAACTATTTGGATACAGGAGTTGTGGAATTACTTCACCAACAGGTAGACCAATGTGAGATAACGTTAACATTTTTGTGGGAAATCTATGACAAGCGTGGGCCCTTGAGGTCCTATAGCCGTTGGTACTATTTTTAGAGTTACAGTTAGCTGAGGGGGGTAACTTGAGTGGTTTTCCAACTGAAAGTAGCATTTTACAATAGCAGCTTTTGTGCCATGTAACAGTTCCCCTTTTCTTACTCAGATGTGATTAGTAATGACAGTAGTAGAATTTAAAAGTAGAAGTGTACAGAATGTCTGTTTGGCTGGTTTGAAGAGCTGGATACATGCTCAGTAGGGGCTCATGTGCTGGTGTATTGGAGGACTGGTGGGAAATGTAGTTGAGACTGAGATTTAGTGCACTAAACATAACATGTTTACACAAACGTGACATATTGTGTCATTAGTTGGGGGCACTCTCTTTATTGTATATATGTTAGTTTGACTTTGAAATGTAAAGTTTTAGGCTTTGTTTTCTTTCAGACCTGTCCCATTCAGGCGTACTACTAGTAGGGCCGGGTGATCATTCACTATTATTGTGTTTGAACTTCAGGCCAAATTGTATCATGATGACTTTATATTATTATTATCATCATCATCATTCTATAAATGTATGATCCCGAGGTGAAGGTTTGGTTTTACAATAAGGAAACGTTTGGTCTCATGTGACACAGTGAAGCACGACTTTGTTTTGAACATCAGTTTGATTACGCATACATCTGCCATATGTGAAAAAAAAATCGAAAATAATAGCTTAAAGATGATTTCAGCCACATTGCCTTCTTTTCATAATTCACTGAATTATGGCCTGTTGTGACTGTGACTACCTGGGATGCTCATGTGGTACATGAATTAATCTCCACATCTACATTTTGTACATTCACATGGAATAAAGAAATACATTTTGATTCAAATTCAATGGACCACATTCCAAGACTTTTTTTTGCAGATAGACAGTTAACATAATAAATAGACATAACACAATTGTGAGCCTACTGAATTTGCATTCAAAATGCTATCAGAGTTATCGTTAAAGATTTCCACTTCAGTCTCTGGAACAAACCACAGAATCATTGTAATAAATAAACAATGTATTCAGATTTCTGGTTGGGGAAATATGGGAAGTAGGTATGTAGGTTTGGTTGAAGTTGTTGATTTTCACGTTACTGACACAACAGAATTGCAGATTAGAGGTTTTCCATTCGGTGCCTAGTGTTTGACATCTGACCCAAGACCGGGACAAATTAGGGTCTTGTTGTATTGGTGCAGATTTCAGGTCGCTGTGTCAGTATGTCTAATACTGAGTGTGTTTTCTATTAGCTCTGACACACATTGTTGCTGTTCTCTCTCTATTTGGATCTGTTCAGGTTGACCAGATCAGGTCTATCTGTACCTGGGTATATTTGGACTGTGTCTGACTGTCCTCGGGTCCCTTCCAAATTGGGCCTTACTTTTGGAAAATGGATTAATGCACATTGTGTTTGGCTAGGTTTTTCCATGGGTCTGCTTTAGATCAGACCTCTGCCCTGGATAACCAGTCCAGACTGTTAACATTAGTACAGCAAGAAGCAGCTGCTTGTTTCTTGTGGGATGCCATGCGTGAGCTAGTTTTTTTTTTGCTTTGTAGACATATGAACTGTTTCCAATCCAATGAAATGCAGTCTTATCCCGTGTAAATATCCTATGTGAAGTACAGACATGGGTCACACGAGGTCCACATGTAACACCAGACCGCTTAATTCAGAAGAGCCGTATCAAACTAAGCTTTTAGCCATTGCGTGTATTGAAGTCTAAGTTAACCCTCATACAGAATCTAAAGAAAAGGTTTCCCTGGCTGCTCCATAAATAGTGAATAGAACACACAGATAATAAAAGTAAAACGATTGAATTTGAGACCATGTCTCTCGACGGTGTCTCTTTTGTGGTCATGTCCCTGTTGTTTGGGGTTATGTGTGAATTGTGGTAAAATGCTGTTGGAAATAGGCGTAAAATTTGGGTTATGATAATTGTCTTTTCCGTTTAATTATAGATTATCTGTGCATCAGTAGTCTTACAGTAGTACTTACATGCAATGTGTTCCAGGGAGACGGTAAGGTAGTGTGGTTTGACAGTTAGTATCAAATTGAGACTTATTTTGTCAAGTCTTGCTTATATCTGTACATCTAAGATGTTTGTAATGTATGACTTCAGCACCGCTTATGTGAGTTGCTGGCCTTTCTCTAACGGAGTAATCTGGCCAACAGCCTACTGTCTAATCCAAAAATAAACCTATTAGTCAGAGCTCTAATTCAGTGACCAGTGATAAAAGCCACTAACCGCAAGCCAGATCTGGACACTGTCCCATACCCAGTGAAAGGCTAAAGAGTTCATGTCCAAGTCAGATTTTTGGTGACCTGCTTTGTTTGGTTTTGTGTAAAATGAATTAGATAAATTAGACAAATCTAGATTTAGGGTTTCTGCTTTGTCCAAAGGTGGGTTTAAGTTTTGTAGTTTGCTTTTAGATGGAGAAGGGAGGCTGTGATTCTTGACCTGGAAGAAGGCCTGAGGGCCAAAATGCCATCTCCTTAAACAAACCTACTTGGTTAGGTTTAGGAAAAGATTGTGGTTTGGGTGAAAATTAGACCCTTTCCTGGTAGAAAACCCTGAAGGCAAACTTCTCCCCTGTGCGGCGAAATGTCATCAGAATGAAAGAGAAACGCATATGGAGCTAGTGTGGGACACTTTTTTTCCCCACTTTCAAGAAAAATGTCTCAAAGCATTTGTAATCTGTAAGCAGCGCATGTGCTGGTGTTGGTTTGGTTAGAGCTAATGCTCCTGCTCTTCTTTTGGTCAAAACTGTCTAATCCTACCTCCCTCATTGGCTAGCCTGATGCTTCTATACACAGAAAATGCATGCATGGCTGAGTAGACATTTACCATAATGCACTAGTGAAGATAAAGGGAAATGTTTGATATGTCAGGGTAGACAAGATGAAGTGCTTAACGTTTTGATTATGTAAATGTAATTTTTAAGATAAGCCTGTATAGGGTTGGGCGATAGGACTGCGCCTACAGTAAAGATTTGGCAATACCGTTTCCACCACAGTAGCAATTCTTGCGTGATCTTGCAAATCCAGCTGCCTCGCAAGGTAACGTGATTTGGGCAGACATGGAGGAGGAGAGGGAAGTTGTCAATACAGAGAAGCAGGAGGCATCCCAACCAATCCAAGATGAGGAAGAACTCTGGTTACATGATTACCAGACATTTGCACACTGTAGTTCATTTTGACAAAATGAAAGATGAGCAAATCCTGCACGAAAAGTCAAGTCGAGTACTCTAAAATACAAATTTGTGTGATTTTTTTATATATTGCACCGGCTGAAGTCAGTTAACCTTAACACCTGTAATACTTCAAAATATTGTTCTCGGGAACCTTACAGTTTCTATTTTTAAAGATTTGTAGTTTTCACTGTTTTTAGTCTTTTGTTTTTAACTCAAGTGTTGTCTCATGTGAAACAGTTGTTTTTGTTTGTACGGAAGTTCCAGATAAAAGAAGAAAATAATCAAATGTGATCAAGTACAGTATGGTTATTTTAAACAATTTCTTCATTGAATTTAAAGAATGATCATAATGTGTACCGTTACCGTGAAATATGATTACATATACCGTGATAGGAGATTTTGGCTATATCGCCCAGCCCTGGTCCGTAAATTGTTTTTTGATGTTGGTCTGGAGACCTGGCCTCAAGGACGCATCACTATTTGGGCATTTTATTTTGTATTTTTGTAAACCATTCACTGTTGCCAAGGGTGTTGTGCACTATTAGGTTGTAGTAGGATGATGATAATCTTTTTGAATGTGGTGTATCTGTGCATTTTGTGTTTTCATGTCTCTAAACCGGCTCTAATCTCCTGTTCATCCTCTACTTGTCCCTAGACGCTATTCATTGCTTTGCCATCAACATGTGGCTCTGCCTACACTGAAAATTCAATGATCTCTGTGGCCTGACGATCCTCATCTCTGTTCATCTGTCTCTGTGTGTTCTCACCATTCTTCCTCTCCCAGCTCCCCTCCACCTCCTCTTCCTCCTGTTCTCATCTCATCCATCGCAGCCCATGACAGCAGATCAGCCAACATGGCATTCTCATCTCGCTTTTCCTTCTGGGAGCAAAAGGGAAGTCTCATTTGGACATTTCATAAAGCACTCTTACACTGCATGGTATTACAGTGTTTTACACCCTGTATTAACATGTGTGCTTTTAGATACGTGTGGCTTTTTGCTTGTATCACACTAAGAACGTGATGGCTTTCACTCATGTATAAGCATATGTTAGTAGCTGTGACTTTGTATCACCTATGCCATTTGCTGGACACTTAACCAATGCAGGAAGTACATCAATTTTAGTTCTTGAAAATAGGACAGAGTGTTTGTATCGAAAGAAAGATGTTGCAGTGAAAAAAAATCACTTCAGTGCAAAAGAACAGAACATGTGCATGTTTTGAGGTTTGCACGGTGTGTGATGGACGACAGCTCCATGTAGTGTTGAGGTTTTGACCTAGTCTTCTTTTTTATATCAACACGTTTAGATCAAAGAAGATAAGCCAGGAAGCGCAAGTGTAAGTAAATACTGTCCTTTTCACTTTTGGTATATACAGTATTTTTCTGGCCGTCAGAGTAGTGATGTTAGAGCTGTCTTATGTCTGATCAATCCTATCCAGGTCTAGTGATTTCTCTAGGTGTTCTTTGTAGAGAACAAAGTCCAAGTTCTTGCTGTATTGTGTATATATTTAAAAAAAAACTCGACTTGTTGAACGTTAGTATCACACACATTGCTAATTTTGATCAGACTCGGACAGATGTTCGTGAGATTTGATCATTAGCTTAATAGCCCAAGATGCTATGAAAGGCTACTTTTTTATCTTTGCTTCATTTGTGAACAAGTTTCATTCACAAAAATGTTACCCAAGAGATAAATGGAGAACTGGAAGTCCTGCTTTTGGACAAAATTCTCTCAAATCAAGCTTGTGCGAGTGCTTCTTGCATTAGGCCCATTGACTTTGAGGATCGGTTATAAGTAAAACTGTATGAAAGCATTTTGAAACAGTTGAAATCATCCAGGGAACCATGCCTCCAAGCCTCTACAAAAGAGAAGACCCCTTAGCCAGTCGTTGAGGGGGTACTCTATCAGCCGTAGAAATGTGTTGAGAATGACTTGTGCTTGTAAGAATATCTGCTAAGCAGCTGGTCATTTTCAAGTTTCAACAAATGACCCATCAGTCAGTTCTCCTAAACATTTTGGCTTCTTCATAGCATCTTAAGTGCCCTGCAAACCCTCCTCAAAAAATTATTTTTTTGGTACAACAGGGTTCTTTAAATAGTCAGTGAGGAGTGTAGTGAGCAGCAAGCTGTTCTGTCAACTTCTGCACAGTCAGACAGTTTTTATAGTTTTGGATTAAAAGTTGTCTGTCACATTTAGAGTTGTGTGATTGATCAGTGTACCCATAAAGGTACCAAATCTTGAGGCAAATTTGTGATTGGTTTTTGCCTGATTTTATGGATAAAGCTGAAAGACACTGAATATTTCATGTACAAAGTTTGGTATCTAATATTGCGTTAAGGTTAGTAGGCCTGTCTGTTTGGGTAAGGGTTAGTCTAATTTCGATTATTAAAGACAAAGACATGATGCTTGGATTTTCCGTCATTATTCACGTCCTTACATCTCCTCTCTTTCCTCTCTACGAGAAGTCAGACAGTGAAGGGCTGCCCAGCCGTGCCATGTCAGTGCCAGCTCTAGACCCTGGCAGGGGGTTATTCCGGGCAACAAGTCCCTCATCAGTTTCCCCTATGGAGTCTGTAGCCCGGGTGAGGAGTCCTTCGCCACCTAAAGTCAGGACACCTGTTAAAGTGCCAGAACGCTTCAAAAGCCCCGAGCCACCGCCAAAGAGCCCTAAACATTCACAAGCTCCTCTGAGCCCAGAGCCAGTTATGAACAGTGAGCAAGAGCAAAATGGTATAATGGGCAGGAGTGTGGTCAATGTTACAGCCAATGGTAATACCAAACTTACAGGCACCAGCACCAACCAGATGGATACTACAGAGGACAAGGGTCTGACACGTAAGAAAGTAGTAAAGGTTGTTCGTCGTGTTGTCAGGAAGGTCCTGCCCTCAGAAGAGGACGAGACCATTATGCCAACACAACCATCGGACAAAGCTCCACAAGCAGCCAAGCCTGCTGCCGAACCAGTTAAAGCAGTGCCAGCGCCAGCTTCAGTGTCTAAGACCCCCATGATGTCAGGGTTCTCTTTTAAACACGACGTCATCAAAATGGAAGACAAAGACGACATTTCGCGAGGATTGACAAACCTCATGGTCAGAGGCAGGACAAGGGAGCCCCGCCCGCGAGTACTTAAAGATGAACGACCGGAAAAAATGGAGTTGGAGAAGAAAAATGAGAAGAAAGAGGTAAAAGTTGTTGAGCTTGAGGAGAAGAAAGAAGATAAAACTACCATAAAGCCACACGAGGTAAATCACAAACTGACAAGCTCTGGTCCAGTTATGCGGGATGTCAAATCTCCTGTGGCTGCTGTAAACCCGACCAGCGTGGCTTCTGAGCGCTCAGCTCCAACACCTTCCAAATCGACTCATTCCAGACCCTCATCTCTCCCACCGGTTGTTGGCTTTATCCCAGCTCCCAAGCCCACACCATTGTCTCCACCTCCTGGCTTCATACCTGCACCCAAACCAACTGCTGTCAAAAAACCCGCTCCTACAAATCCTTCTTCTACTACCCCAGTCGCCCAAAAGTCTTCCCCCCTCTCTCCTCCACCACGTTTCATCCCAGCTCCTAAACCCGCTCCACTTGCAACTCCTGTAAGCCCTGCTCCTCCCCGTCCCAATCCTAGTCCACTGTCTCCCCCTCAAGTGGTCATTCCCATTCAACAAACTGGTGTCGATCAACAAAAGGTACACTGTCCACACTTCGCATGTCTGGTCAACATTTGGGACATTGGTGTGGAAAGCGCATGACCATTTGAAATGCATGTTTGAAATAAAAGAGCACTGTGGAGTTTGCTTACAGACACCACATATGTGTGAAACCGCAGCGTGGCATGGGTTTAGAGTCACTTGATAGCCGTTGTAAGCATGCTACAAAACATACAAAGGAAATATTGTTTGCCTTTCTTCCGAATAACTAGGTTATAAAGTTAACTGAGAATAGCCTACTTTCTCTTTTGAGCCACCGGTGACAGGGCCAAAGTCCTGGCGTCGATGTCAGTCAGTTGGTTTTGGTCTCAGATTTGCGCACATTCTAAACAAAAAATAGAGCAAGATATGACGAGCAGTCTGCCATGAAATATGGTATATTAGTTTTCTTAATGGTTTTTGGTAGCTCCCTGACCTTTTGTGTGGTGCCACGATCTGGTCACAATTTCCTCTGGATCAGTATCTTGTAAAGTAATGGCTGGAATAACATGAACTTTCCTGATAACATTTTTGCTCCCATTAGATTTTAATGATATGTTGTGTTCGACATATCCTGCCAGTGGGGCTTTTGACTTTTGGTCCTTAGTTGTTATTTATGTCTTTTGTTTCTGGGTACTGAACAAGTCAAGTCATTTTATTTTACAAGTCTCCTCTATTGTTGAATGCCTTGCTCCTGGGCACCTCAACAGTGGCTGTTGAGGAGTAGGAATTATTTTTTTTTACTTCCGGACCACAATTTCCCATTCTGGTGACCTATCAGTCACAAACCCTTTATTTCCTCTCCAACTTATTAATTTCCTCACTAACTTGGTTTTGTTTTCAAAATAACAAGTTGTTTATTTGTTAGAGACTTTGTTTTTGTGGTTTTGCAGATTTTAGAAGCATGCTCTTTTTGAGATTCATGAGCCTTAAAACCCTTTCTGTGAAGTCTACCATCAAAACAGAGAGAACAGTTGTGCCTTTATTCTTCACCCATGAGATCTCACATAGCAGAATGTAGCTCATAAGCCTTGTTTAGAAAAGCAGAGTCCCACCCGAGACTGCTCCAAATAAGGGACTTCAGTAGCCTAGCGTGTCTAGTCACTAACAGGAGACCCATGGAGAGCCAATTACTGCAGTGCTGCATTCTGCGAGAGGAACTCAAAACCCATGAACAGGCACAGATAGCACAACTTTACAGATGGAAGACATAGTTAGAAAAAACTGATTTGTCTCACTGGGTCTTATTTACTCCAAACACATGCTGCCTCTGACCAGCACAGTAACTCTAAGAAGGAATCTGCTGCTAGATTCTCAAATCATACCATTTACTGTGTCATACTTTGGGATGGAGGGATGTAGTAGATTGGAAATATTTTTTTTTTTTTGCTGGAAAGATCAACTAACTTTTAACTTCTTTATGATAAATCTTTCTGACATGAATTCAACCTGTACGTTGTACGTATTAAAAAATTATGGGAGTTGCATTAGGATCAGGGTTTTGCCCCACAGGCTAAAGGCCCTAAGAACGTTAATATCTGTCCATGTTTCATTATACATTTATTTGCAGTGCTGGTTTGTTGCAACTTGTGTCTTGCAAATATTTGTCTCTTTAAAAGACATTTTTATTGTTGTGTGCAGCATTGATTTGCTGGTGTGCATGCTTTTTGAAGCGCCTTCTGAACATTTACCTTGGGAGTACTACTAACACGGCCTTTTCAAATCAGATTCCACAAATAACACAAGATTCTATGTAATGTTGATGACAGAAGTGTGAGTGTGCAGTCTCCTGTAGGGAACACGAGTAAAGCCAGTCTTTGATTTTGTAAGAGGACTACATCACATATCCACATGTTTTATAACTTTGTGTTTGTGTGTAGTCATGGGCTTTGCTTCAGCTTTATTAGTGGGCTTAGTGTTGATGTGTTGCTGCTTTGACCTGTAGGAGGAACTGCTCAGTCCCACCGAGGAGGCTCAGAGACGCCTGATGAGGATCTTCAGTGCCCCTGTAAATCACCCTGCTGTCCATCTGCATATTATTGATGTCTTTGCTCGGCTTTGTTTGTCCATGTCAATCCCTTGTTTAACAGCAACATTTTGTGCCAGCACTACAGACTATGGCCCTAAGGCTGAGTCAAACTAACACTGCTCAAAAAAAATCTGCATTATGCCCTTCACTCAGTTCTACTGCATGTGTTTGTTTTCTCTATCTCAGAGTTGGCTTGCCGAACCTCAGCCTCCCTAACTTAAACAGTGATTGCTCCCCTTGGCTGTTAGTATTAGTCACCATGCCTAACATGCATGTATATTTACAGAGACACACAGCAGAGGAAAGTATTAGCAGGGTGTCTCTTGCCCTCCTGACGGGGGCAGAACAGTTGGTCTACCAGCTGCGACTCATGACGGAGTGAAATATTATCCCCTCTGCTGGTGTCCTGACTCCAGTGCTCTGACCCTTACTTCTCTAACTCTGTTTCTCTGGCTTTTATCATGCACTTGTATTGCTTACTTACCTCTTAACTTATCTGTTAACTAGGGCTGCTCTCAAAAGTCAAATATCCATTTCCCAGTTGAAGATTTGGTCTCTTTGCTTGCTTTTGTATACTCACTGGAAAGTTTCCTACACACACTAGGGATGTCCCAATCAACTATTTTTTTTCCGAGTCATGTAATATTGACTATACACCGATACTGAATCCGGTCCGATTCACAGCTATAACGTTACTGCTACTTGCCGTCACACACACACACACTCTCTTTCTCTCCCTCTCTCTCTCACTAACGTCGCTTGTTTCTTCGTCATGATTCCACTTTTCTCATGTCTGCGCAGCCGTCCTTGCGGAATGCATAACCGAAGCGCCGCTACCAGTGTGTGGATGTTTAGGCATGGGGTGCGCTTGGACGTAAATAGTGAAACAGACGTGCCGTGGGACTTTTAAAATAAAGGCGCATCTTAAAGTTGATGATATGTATCGATGTTTTCACTTTGCATTGATGATATTGGACCGTTGATCATTGAAAAGATACATCAATCCAGATCGATGGATCGTTACACCCCTACATGTTTGTTGGAATTAAACAGAATCGATATCAGTTAGTGATATCAGATAAGACCTGCCGCCTATTCATGTGCCATGCTGACAGTCAGCAATAACTGTATTTTGTTTGAACTTATCATTTTGTCACTGTAAAGAACTCATTTCCACCCCATGGTTACTCATTGCAAAGCCATTTTCACTTTTCCATTACTCTGTTAAGGGTCCATGCTCTTTGTCTTAGCTTTTATTCACTGCCTTTTCATCATCCAAAGTTCCATGTTGACCTTGTCTTCTTCTTTCTCCTGTTCTTCCCTTCATTCTCTGTCCTCTTCATACCGTACACACGCTGCTTTGCTGGTTGTCGTTGTCTCGCTGTGGTTGCTTTGTGGCTTAGCTGGAGCTGGCAGTCAGTGTTCCGCCCTCTGTCCAAGCCCCCGCCCCTGCGGCCCCGCAGCCCCAGGGCCCTCTCCAGGGCCCCCTCCAGGTACCGCAACCCTCCAGCCTTCCTCTGGGCCTCCTGGCTGGAGTTTGTACTCGTGTGACTTGTTGGAGTGTAAGGCCCGGAATCCTTCTAACTTTCCCTCCTTTTCCTCATTTCCCTTGTCTGCAGTATTTCCAACATGTGTATCAGGCTGCGGCCAATATAAAAAGCTGAAGGGCTATAAGATTTAATGCAGTCAGCATCCACATCTGATATAATGCATCGATTCTTTTGTTTTAGCATTGATCTTCCAGACCCGCTTTTTGACTGATCAGAATTGATTGTTTTATTATCGGCTTTACTGTGACTATAATCCTGGTTGTCAGTAGGAGAAAGTTTTGTGACATGGTCTCAGTACTTTTGGAGACATGTTGTCCCGCTGCAAAGGATGACATTAAGGGAGAACATTGACTTATTTCTTTATTTTAAATTTAAAGAATGGTCTGAAAGTAAGATCTAGCAATGGTCTGGGAATATTGACATAATTTAATCTCTTAATCCAGTACAGAGATAGATGTAGGATGTATTTAGCCTTGTTGCAAGAGAAAAGTATAGGAGTATAGTATCTTTCAGGCAGAGCTAGACTAGCAGTTGCTAAATTAGGCTAAACATCTCCTAAACGTATGTTTGTACTGGAAACACAGAGATGGAACTGACAGTTCTCTACTGACCTGATGCTGGGTTTGACAGCAAACCCAAACCTCTGAAGTCTACTTTCTAAACAGTCGCTGATTTTTTTTCACACACCATTAAGTGTGAATTATTCAGTCAGAAGCTTTTTGGCAGGTCTTTTCTTGTTTTGTCATCGACATGAGGTGTAATTTGTAACACAATGGCATGACGTAACTTTCTTTTCATGACACACCAGGCTGATAGAAGCAACCTGCATGGGCTTTGTATCTTTTGGTTGGCAGTGTTGTGTGGCTTATTATTACGTTTAGGTGCTACCCCAACTTTGTTGTCATGCAACCATTTTATTCCATAAGTATCTATAAACATTTCACCAGTGTAAGTGTAATATTAGAGCAGATCTACCATGAATAACTGGTCTTTTCATAGATGATCATCACAAACTGGGTTTCTCTCTCACAGGTGTGCTGGATAAGTATGACAAACTGTTCAGATGCAATGACAGTCTACAGCTATGCAGATGATACTTCCATTTATTTGTGTGCTTATTTATTTGTATGCTTGTCTGTATAACATTTGTTACTTACTGTATATATAACTGTGACCTTTGACCTCTTCATGCTGGCCATATCACCAGGGATCAGTGGAAGAGGACCCTGTGGCCCTCCTTCAGGCATCTCATGCTGCAGCTCAGCAATCCCAGGTCTGGCCTGCACTGTGCCTGAGTGTAATCCACCAGCTCCACCCATGATCACTCTGCACCGTAGAATGTTGTGCTGTGTTGTGCTCTCTCCCTTTGCCTGTGAAGAGCAGTGTGTCTTGTTCACATTTCCCATTAAAAACTATTCACCAATAGTTAAGACTTAAAGGGTAACTTTTGTACCTGGACCCTACTTTCTCATGTTTTTGTTTCTAACTGACTAATAGAAGACAACAATATCTGAAATTGGTACAGTATTGAGGGAGAGCGCTGTAGACGGCAGCTGCTCACAGGTTGTAATATGGTGCTATTGGGGCAAGCTGACACTGTCATTTACATCCACTAAAAGTGCTTGTGTTTGCCAGAGGCCAGTCAGTAGCAAAAACAAGCACTTTTAGTGGATGTAACGTTACATTGACGCTGCCTACTCACCCTTGCGGCTTGTTTCGTGGCTGCCGGTTACAGCGTTATCCCTCAATACTGGACCAATTTCGAAAACTGTTGTCCCCATTAGACACCGAGACATAAAAACTTGTGAAACTATGGTCCAGGTTTAAAAATCCCAAAGTGTAACTGGTTCTTTGGGTTTGGTTCCAAAAATATCTTAATTTTTAACATGTGTTTCTATTATTTCAGTTCTTTAGTTCTTGTGTTCCTCCTCACTTTTGTCCCCTTTGTGTTCACTGAACCAAGGTAATTCCTGGTATTTTTGTTACCAGGGTTGCCATTGAACCCCCCTCACGCACCCCCTGAGGCTTGTTATATTGGCATCTGTCTGTTTTGAAGTTCCTCACACACAAAAATGCACACACACACATTCTCACACACCAACCTGAAGGAGCAAGCAGTGCTCAGTGGACTTGGAGACATTTTGAGTCCATTGTTATCCACTGCATGGTCATCATCTTGGCAAGCTTTCCCTTCATAACCTTTCAGCATGTGGTGGTGTCAAACTGGAAATACTGGTGGTTCAGAAAAACCCAGTGTGACTGAGTGGTCCTGTGACGTGACAATAATAATGTCCTCGTCGCTGCTCTCCAGTCATTTTTCTCCTTGTCCTTTCTGTCCACCAGGTGAAGACAGAGGAGCAGATTGCAGCGGAGCAGGCCTGGTATGGATCAGAGAAAGTCTGGCTCGTCCACAAAAATGGCTTCTCCCTGGGTGAGTTGGGATTACTTGGCTTTCTTCTTAAACATTCCAATGTAGGACATTTCTAACCTTTGTGTAAGCAATTTTTTCTCTCACTGTTATACATGTGGGTGTCTTTTACTTCAATTTAATCTTGTTACTCCAAGCATGTGTAATTACAAAGGTAATAGGATTTAAATTGATTTGTAAATGAATTCATATTTTATGTAGTTTTCTGAAATGTGTGACTAGGGATAGGTTCCAGCATAAAATAGGTTGTAAAGTTCAGAAAAAAATAAGAAAGAAATATAAAATAAGAGCCGATCCAAATGCATTTACCACCTTTCTGGTGAGTGACGTGTCAGCACTGCAGATATTCTGAAGGGGAAATTCGCCTTACTGTTTCTCATTGGTCTCATATCATTGCTGGATTATTATATATATATACTTACTTTCCTTTTTAATACATCATAAAACATTCAGGTGGCACATTTAATATATTAATATATGAATCCAAATATTACATGTTCATATTTATAACATTTTCATAGGGAAAGTTTTCATAGTGCTAGACAAGGTGGAATATTGGGTGGTAAAAGGTTGTCAGATTCTTTAGTTTTTCTGTCAGCAGAGGGAAAAGGTTGTGTTGTCTCTTCTGCTTGTAGGGGAGTATTCACACCTGCCTTGTTTAGTTCGGTTGAATCAAACCCTGGAGTGTTTATCCTCTCTGTGCGGTTCGTTTGGGCAGGTGTGAACACAGCAATCGCACTCGGGTGTGCACCAAAACAAGCGAACCGAGACCTGCTTTAAGGGGTGGTTTCGGTTCGCTTCCAAACGAACTGCGGTATGGTTTGGTACGCTTCGTTTGTGGTGAGAACATGATCTGACCTCGATCCGGCCTTTTTGGATTAAACCAGCTCCAGTAGCAAGCTGCGCTGTGCATGTCAACACCAGACAACATTACTACAAAAGAGCCTACACTTGCCCTCATTATTCACATAAGTACTAAACAGGTGTAACGTCAGGCTGTGTTGAAGACCATGGGCATACCCGATGGATCTTCGGAAATATTTTCGGCCGATGAGCATGTCACAGTTTCGGAGGGTTAATGCACGCCTCCTCCTGAACTGTCTTGATATGCACCTTCAGCGACTCCTCTGCATCAATACATTGTTTTCCAGTCGCAGCCGTGCCTCATTTTCAAACTGCATCGTTTCCCTTGAGTGAAAAATTGCTACGAGGTCAAAAAAAGATGCCCAGGGCCAAGATCAAGCCGCGTAGTTGTCCCTCCATTGTTGCGTTCTGGAAGACTGCTCTTCTTTGTTTACTTCCGGGAGTTTTCCAGCATGGAAATTCTGACCAATTAGAGAGCAGTTTCTTTGCGCACTAAAATGTTGGTCCGCTTGTAAATGCTGCCGTGTTTACACAAACCAAACGTCCTAAGTGACCTGAGGAGCTCTGGTTCCATCCATGTGGAAGCAAGCTCCAAAGTTTTAAACATGAAACTCATAAACTTTGTTTTGGCAGAAACAGATGAGAAACAGATGAGTGTGAGCCCTTCTAGCAGGCTAATAGCTGCTGTTATCAGTGTTTCCTGTATTTTCTCTCCCCAGCCACCGTAGTGAAGACGGAAGAGGGCTCCCTGCCAGAGGGCAAGGTGAAAATCAAACTGGAGCATGATGGGACAATACTGGAAGTGGACGAAGACGACATAGAAAAGGTGAGAGATGGCTCCAAATGGTTAATGGTAGTGCATCAGGAGGAATCTGTTCCGATTCAAGAGCTCCTCTGTACAGTTTGATACACACTGTTCATCCATACCAATTTAATAGCGTGTTTTATGGCGTGTTATTAGTTCTTCATACTCACTTCTGGGCATTATGAATAATATCATTTGTAAAACTGAATCTGATCTCATCATGTCAATTGAGGATGCACAGTACAACATTTCTATCACAGATCATACACACATCATCACAGTATCACAGTATTGGCAATTACCAAGTAATTACGTATATAATTGTATCTATTAATTATAAAAATGAGTGTGTTATTGACTGTTCAAAACAAGAAAATGAGTTGATGCCTTTGTTCTGGTGGTCAAATTTGACATTCATAATTGATTTCTCAGTCCAGCCAGATTTCCGCTTCTAATAAAACAGGATGAAGTGTAGTTCATTTAATATTTTATTCAGTAGAGTCCATGTACAATTATATAGATGCATATCTAGCCTGAAGCAGTCCCTGGGCAGGATGGAAGAGGTCTACTCTCCACCTGTCACTTAGTCTGTGTGAGAGAGCCACAGATGGCCACAGAGGACACTGACAGCCAGTAGGGGACAGGTCAGACGGGACAGTTGGAAAGTTTGGTAGTTGTTGACATTTGCTTACTGCCACGATCAGACGTTTGTAAAATCTCTGAAGATGTGTTTACTGGAATGAAAGAACTTTGTTATTCATGTCGTTGCCAAGACTTTGACGATAAGGCTCTGAGCATCAGTACCACCCAGAGGACGAAAAAGTTATTTGGTTTGATGATGTAATGAAGTCATTGACCTTCCTGTTTAATGGGCTTTCTAAAAATATACAGAATCACTGTCAGTGTACTTAACTGACAAAAAGAGAAGAGCCCTCTTAACACCGGTAGGATAAAAGCTACCGGCATGCAGTGGACAGCATACCTGATGACATAAGCACCGAAGCGTCTTAAAATAAGACCTCCTTCTTACTGACCTGGTGATATTCATCATTTTCTTACTGTGATCAACTCCCTAACAAGTATTGTGTGTGTATCAAAGCCTGATATCTCCTCTTTCTCTGTGCCACAGAGCTCCATTGTTGTTAAAAACACATCAGTGAGTCACACTGTGGCACCGGATGACATGTTCCTTCATCACCATGAATGCACAAACTGTAGTTTATTTTGATTCAATCCCACACACACTGTCCTGCTGCCACAAATACTCACTGGAGCAGCAGATTAATCCGCCGCTGAAAATATTCCCCAACAAATGTCGTATTTCATCCTGTTTAAGTATTTTGCCAAAAACTACAGTTTCACATGATTTAGAAAAAGCACTGAGCCCTTTTTAAAGAATTGAACTAGACATTTTTTGAGTTGTTTTTAAAAATGCACATCTTCAGTAGGAACCAGTGGCCTTGGGGCTGAGAGTAGGGATGTCAGAAAGCAACACATTGTTGGTTTGGGTATGCACATGGGATTTGAAGCCTGATTCGTTCAAGGAAGGAGATGAAAAGATGATGGGAGATGGGTTATTATTTCAAATAAACTAATTGTCCAAATAGACAACAAATAAACCAGCATAATATTAGAAGATGCAGCATGTTTCACTATATCCAACAACAAAGGTATTGTGAGATACATATTCGTTTGTCAGTTCAAGATAGCATCTTAAGAATTCAGGCTTTCATTGCAGGCATTCAAATAGGACAGCACTGGTGATAATGGTGCACATCCAGATCAACAGTTAATCAAATGTATGAAGCATCAGTAAATAATTGCAAACTTAGAGGCAGTTTGGCAATAAGAAAGAGAATGACCTCTATTTTATTTGCATCAGCTTGTTGCCTGTGGGGTTTTCCATGTGGCTCTCAACATTCCTCCATACTGATGCCCCTTACTTGAACCTCGATGACCTGGATCATCTTCCAGTACTGTACAGACCTTAAACTTGCTCCCATTTCAACTCATAGTCCAGGGGTTTTCACTATCTGGTTACCCATCCCTCTGTTACTAGTTGAATACTATCGTCGTCATCTCTCTCTTTCCGTGTGCAGGCCAACCCTCCATCATACAGCCGATCAGAGGACCTGGCTTCACTGCTCTATCTGAATGAATCCAGTGTGATGAACTGCCTGAGGCAGCGCTATGGAGGCAACCTCATCCACACCTACGCTGGACCCAATATGGTGGTCATCAACCCCCTTAGCACACCCTCCATGTACTCCGAGAAGGTAAGTTTAAGGCAGCTTGTATTGCAGCATACTGTTTTAATGCCCATGGTTTTGGATTGACATGTTCACCTGTCATATTTGGGTGTCCATGTTGTGTGAAAAAGACAAAGCAGAGAAGCCCAAAAATCTTTAAAGGGGACATATCATGAAAAACTCCCTTTTCAGTGCTTTTGCTCATACATTTGGGTATCTGGAGCACCTGCCAACCCACAAACTGTGAGATAAGACTAACCAGTCAGTTATTTTGTGGGCTGCCTCGATCAGAAAACGTGTGATTCATCAAGCCATTCAGATTTGGCTCCCCTTCCTGTGTCACATGCAGGCTCAATAGAATATATCGCCCACAGCTTGAGAACTACCTTTGCAAAGATGCACCATATTTTTCTTGCAAGCAGGGTCCGAAATTAACTTTTTTCACTGCCTGCCACTGTGGCAGGCAAGTATTTTTTTTGTCTGCTACTCAGAAATTTTATCTGCCACTTTTGAAATCTATGCGCTAAATGAAGGAATAACAAATAAAACAAATATCTTGGCAAGCTGTCAGGAAGTTAAACGGGTAACAATTCCCTCTCTGATATCTAGCTGTGAAAACATCTCCTACAAACAACTGGATTTATTCAAGTTTCTCACTAAAAACGTAATTTTACGAGATTACATTTGAACACATCATGATAACGTTGTAATTTACCTTCACCCAATAGTAATTTTTCACAGAGCAGAGCTTAAACGCCTCATAATAATAACTCAATGGCATCTCCATTAACGTTAGCAGCCCCGTTATTTAACCAAGTAGGATTGTGCTACCCACCGGCTGCTAACAGGTAATGTTACTAGCTGTCCTCCTTTTGATTACAACACGGATTTGTTGTTCACAGTGTCACATTATCAGGGGAAAATATGGTGTGCCCCTCGGGTTTAGTCGTAATAGCGCTACGCTTTTGAGTGCTTTTTTTCTCTCCACCATGGCTCTGGTCCCAAACAAAATGAAACATAATACAGCGTGCGTATGCGTCATGCATGCGTAACTACTGGAAAGCATCAATAAGAGGAATCGATAGTCACAGAGGCATGAGATGCCAAGGAATCAGACAACTAGGAACCAACAAGAACTGATTCTGTATTCCCATTCCTGGCGTTTTCCCTGTGTGCCAAAGTAGTGGTTGGCCTGATGATTTTATCCGCCACTGCTGACAATTTACCCGCATTTGGCGGGTGGCGGGTGCTAATTTCAGACCCTGCTTGCAAGCCAATCAGAGCAGACTGGGCTTTTTCGGGAGGGGTCTTAAATAGACAGGTTCTAAAACGGAGCGTTTCAGACAGAGGGTGAATACAGGTATATTCAGACAGACAGTATGAGAAAAATAAAGTGTTTTTTAAACATTACAGCATGTAAACATGTTCTAGGAGAAACCCCAAATACAAATATGAACCTGAAAATGAGCATGATATGTCCTCTTTAACTTTGCCTTATTAAAGTGAACCTCTTGTTCAACTCCTGTGGACTCATCAGACAAGTTGCTCTCAGATCAAATGGAAAACATGAAAAGAGAAAGGAATAAAGAAGACACAGTATTATTCAGTCAGTTTTACGGTGTAATCTAATAGGAAATTTCCCAGTCTAGGATTGAATTCTACCTGGAACGCATATAAAAATGTCTTAATCATATGTTGATGAAGCTTGCAGACCGCCTGTTGAGCTCGATGATTGTCAGAAATATTGAATAACTGGCAGAAATGTTATGTTGGCAGCACTGTGGTTGTGGCTCTTATTTTAAGACCTCTCTGCTTAATCGGCTCCCCCCCCCCATCCCCCCTATCCCCCCTTTCAGGTGATGCACATGTTCAAAGGCTGTCGGCGTGATGACTCTGCCCCTCACATCTACTCTGTGGCCCAGTCTGCCTACCGCAACCTGCTCACCACCCGGCAGGATCAGTCCATCGTTCTTCTGGGCAAGTCAGGCAGCGGCAAGACCACCAACTGCCAGCACCTGGTCCAATACCTGGTCTCCATCGCCGGCAGCACGGGCAAAATCTTCTCTGGTGAGCCTGCAGATAAAAAAAGAGATCAGCAGAGATCATCACAAAAATATAAGAATAGCTACAGTAGAGACTGCTGTATCTATTCATGTACTTTACTGAGTAGATAAATAGGTGGACGGATAGATCTCTGACATGTAGCTCTACAGGACTTGCATGTGTATAGTGTTGTATCACTGCAGCGGGAACTGAATTTGCTTCGTCTGAGTTTATGCGGAGGTAAAAGGAAGTTACCGCTTTTATTGTTGTAGTCTGAATAACGTGACGTCATATCCGTTCCGTATCCGTTCCGTATCCGTTCCGTATCCGTCACCAAAACAAACCGCAACAAGCCGAAACAAGAAAGTAGAAATGGCGGAGGGTCTATGTGGATACGACCTGCACCTTCACATGTTAAATCCAAAGTGGTAAACATTACACATACAGTAAAGTATGGAAACACTTTGAGTTTCACACATTGCAGGAAAAGCAGAGCTAGACTTCACGGCTAATGCTGCATGCTAACTCTGTCATGGACAGGAAACGTTATCGTAGTGTGGTCAAGCCGGCCGTTACTCTCATCTCCGTGGTCAAATGGGCCGACGCTACGACTGTAGAGCACCCATATACTGACATTGATGTTAGATGCATTCAAACGGCCCCGATGGAGCTGACCATGGATGTATAAAGAGAACGGAGCTGACAGGAGCGCTAGAGATGGACTTGGAGACGTTAGAGGAAGTATACACAAAATAAGGTGTTAACAAATGGAACTGTATATACAAAATATATAAATGGAAATAAGATTGATTGGATTATATTCACCAGAAGTATAAAACATTACATGTACCCTATAAATTAAAAAGAAAATACCACTAATTTGTGAGGGAAATGTATTTATTCTTAGATTTTTGGGTTACTGGAAAAAAAATAATAAATAATTCCTTACAATGACTGATATATTTGACTTCAGGGCATCTCTGACTACATACATGCTGAAAATCAAACATTCTTATAGTATTAATTTAGATATTTTCCAAAGTAAAAGTCCCTAGGAGTGTATGATTCATCTTTTTCCCATGGTCTAGTGTTAAAAAAGTTCACAAAAATCACAATAAATTGCCATAATGAATCGCAATACTTAAAAATTGCAATACATATCAAATCGGCACCCAAGTATCGTCATGGTATCGAATCGAGAGATAGGTGAATCGTTACAGTCCTAATATGTATCGACAATAAGAGCTGCTGTCCTTGTTAGCTTGTTCTTCTTTCCAGTTTATGATCAGTGCTGCGTATTGTGACCTGTTGCAGACTTACTAGCATCATAGTTGTCTCTGATGTCATTTATAACAGTAGGCTCTGCCACCATGCTGGGAATCTGTTGTCTATTCAAGTATGTTATAAGTTGCATGTAGACAAGCTGCTCAAGTATTCAGTGAAAAACATCAGAGGCATTCTCAATAAAAAAGTTTCTACTATTCCCCCAGAGCAAATGATGAGATACAATTATTTGACATTGTTTTGTTGTACACAGCTGAGAAGTGGCAGGCGGTCTACACCATCCTGGAGGCTTTTGGCAACAGCTCCACCTCTATGAACACCAACGCCAGCCGCTTCTCCCATGTAGTGTCCCTTGACTTTGACCAGGCTGGGCAGGTGGCCTCCGCCTCCATCCAGGTAACACACACACACACACACACACCGATAAGAGATGAAGCTTTGGAGACTGTGCTGAGTATGTCCATAGCAGAACTGTCCTGACTGTCTCCTCCTGCTTAGACGATGCTGCTGGAGAAACTGAGGGTGAGCAAACGACCCGAGGCCGAGTCCACCTTCAACGTCTTCTACTACATGATGGCCGGAGCTGACAGCAGCCTCAGGTGATTCCTCTAGTACATATTTTGTATTCTTGTCTCTTCCATGAAAGTGTATGCATGAATAAGCGGGATAAAGAGTTTTATTGGATGTCCATTTCTCTTTTGGAATGAGACCACTCAAGATTGTGTTCACAGCGATACTCCCTTGTTCACCTACTCGCTATTCCCGATATAATTAACACTCAGTACTTTATTTTAAGGAGCAGCAGAATTAGATTTCAGCCTTTGAATCATTATTATCATATTGCATCACAAATGGCAGGTAGTGTTTGATAAACT
Organism: Sebastiscus tertius; assembly: GCA_916701665.1. Classification (NCBI taxonomy): domain Eukaryota; kingdom Metazoa; phylum Chordata; class Actinopteri; order Perciformes; family Sebastidae; genus Sebastiscus; species Sebastiscus tertius. Next base: position 59,886 of record CAKAOH010023704.1, on the reverse strand, counting down.
AAATCAAACTAAAGTCGTTGAAATTCATGTGACATTGAAACCATGTAGAACAGCATCCAGAGGCTGATCCCAGTATCTTACCTCTCTCCTCCTCTCCCCTACAGAACGGAGCTGCACTTTAACCACCTGGCTGAGAACAGTGCCTTTGGGATCCTACCACAGTCTAAGGTAATCACACTACATGGTTTAACTGACATGTATCAGTTCATATTTTCTTTATGTATTTTGCTGATTCCTATATTACAGGCGACTTTTTGAGGCCGATTCCAATATTGATTGGGTTTAAAAAGAGTTCAGAGTATTAAAATCATATAAAGATATAAGATTTCACACAATTGCGACCAAGAAATGTACTGGGCAGGACATGTTCAGCTGACATATTAACTTTGGTGACACAGTTTCAAAACATTTCTTTAGCATTTCTCTACTTAAATTGAATTTATGGGCTGACATATACGCGGATACCGATGTATCTGCAATAAACTAATATATATTTTATTTATTTTTCTTCTTTAAGGTGGCAACAGATATTAATGATTTACAAAACATAAAAGGACACAGATAAGTAACAGAGGACAGCATGTGAAAATACAAATAAAATAATTTGAAAAAAAAAAGTAATGACTAAATTAAAGATAAAGATGGAGAGAAGGAGAAGAGAAAAGTGAAAGAAGGAAATAAAAATGAATAAACGTGGGGCGTGATCTGGAATAATAATATTGGCCAATGCATCGGCCGGGCTCTAACCTCTGTGGTATTTATTGATGAAGTAGCTGTTTGCTGCTACAACAATTCCGCTTCCCGTCAGGGATCTTTACAGTTTGATCTGATCATATCCTTCTCCAGCCTGAAGACAAGCAGCGAGCCTCGCAGCAGTTCACCAAGCTGCAGGCAGCCATGAAGGTGCTGGGCATCTCTAGTGAAGAGCAGAAGGCCCTCTGGCTCATCCTGGGGGCCGTTTACCACCTGGGGGCCGCAGGAGCCACTAAAGGTAGGAACTCCCAATTGACTGACGGCAAATACATAAAATCTTGAGTACATTGCGTCACTGGAAGATCGTGTCATTGCTTATACTGGTTGTTACATGATGAGAACATATATGAGTCCCTGACTTTAAGGGCTCCACAGCAGCATTGTAGCATTTACTATCTACCCAAGGTGTAGAGACATTTCACAGAGTGAGAGGTCAAACCACAAAAAGGCACTTTGAAAACATACCCATAAAGGAAAATTCATATCCAAAAATATTTGGTGAGCAAGGTTAATCCTTCAGAGGAGCTGAAGGCCAGGCTGGACCGCCTCGTCCTCCCCAAATGACAATGAAATGTGTGTGTTCTCATCTTGTTATGGTGAATAAGACCAATGACACTTTGTTCACAAAACTGACAACAAACGCTAAGCTTGATTTATCATTCGAGTTTGTAAGTAAAACCCAGTAGATGAAATCACTAATAGACTAAAGAAATGCATGACTTTAACAAAATACATGCATGTCATCTACTTCATCTTTCTCTAAAACATATCCCAGAAGCAGAGGCGTACCTCACCTCTTGTTTTCACCTCCTGTATCAGTCCATGTTCGGTAGAACTTGAGGACAGATGTCACACACTGTGTCACATCCCCTTTCATTAAATGACTCAGTATACTGTATATAGTATAGTGACTGGTATTTTCCACGGAAGGGGAAGACCACCGTAAAAATCCATTTACTTTCACGCTGCAAGGATTTTAATTCAATTAACAGTTTGAAGATATTGGGCATTAGAGCTCATTTCGCCATTCATTAGGCATGTCAGGAGAAATGAGAGGAGCATTAGATCAACTGGTCAGGGTATGACAGATGGAGCCAGATAAGCAAATACTGCAGTAAGACAGGTGAATGCAATAGTGACCCTTCAGCTCAATGCTCTACTCCAGGTGAGAATAGGCCAGTTTTGAGTGCAGTATATGCAGGGGAGACACAATAATGTGAACACCTGGAAAATATAATGTCATTCACTTCAATAGCGATGCAACATATGTTACATTTGTGAAGACTTTAATGTCATTGTTATGTTGAGACTGTGCCAGAAAGGCTTTTATTAAGTTTTGTCCATCAAGAGGACAAAATAACAGAAACAGTTTGTGTTGTTATAACGACCCAATTCGACTGTTATCAGGCCATTAAATGGGCGCTGTCAGTTGCTATAAGCATCATAGATTTGGGTCATTAGGGGCCTACTACACCTACTACAGTACATTGTAAAAGTGAAGGTGAAACTTAAAAGCAACATGTTCTAGAAAGTTGTATAACTGAATGAAATGTCACATTTTGAACACAAAAAGTCTTCTTTAGGTTTAGGCAAAAAAACAAAAACACTTAGTTAAGTTTAGGGAAAAACAGCTTGCTTTGGGTTAAAATAACTACAGACACATTGTTGGTTTCACACGGGTTGCAAACTCCAATCTTCTGTCATTATTACTATGGTCACTAGAGGTCGCTGTTGTGTTCTTTTGTGGATAGATGATAAGACCTACTAGTGGGTGTAGTAGGCCCCTATTGACCCACATCTATGGGGCTTATAGCGGCTGATAAGGCCTATTTAAACAGACAGCAATCTGCTGTTATAACGCAGTCCAATCAGACACCACCACTAACTACGGGTTAAATAAACATGGCTCTGACACCGTGTCAACAACAAATCATTTTATACCTAGTGGGCAGTGTAAAATCTACTTGGATCAGTGGAGCCAAGAGAAAAAAAAGATTTTGACTTGTTGCCTTAACATGCTACAAAAATGAGTTTTTACTCTTCTTTTCTTATTCTCATATCTCTGTCTCTGAACACTCAATTTATTCATTTTACCCAGAAAATTGTTTCTCTGTCTTGCCAACTATGTATTAATTTCCCGCACCTTATTACTCCAACATTAATGACAACATTGCTCTGCTTAAATCACCAAAAACGGCTCAGAATGAAATACAAATCCTTTTCATAAAAGCCCCAAATAAAATTAGACTGGAGTTGACTTTCTACCAACTGCCACTAGGTGTCAGGCGTGACCCATGAATGCTCACACTCTCAGTAGGCAGCATGCTGACTGCAACACCAACCAGGACATCAGGATTTTCCACTAGATGCTGTTTAGCCTCACACTGACTTTTCAGTTTGTAGTGTGGAAAATGCTGGTCAACTCAATGGGACATTTTCTCACTCTGGCGGTATGTGACCATGCAGATAGTTGTGGTTTTATTAGTCCAGGTTATGAAATGTCTGTGTGAGATTTCTGAGAAGTCTTTCTACCAGATGTTGGAGCCTGGCTGCTGGGATTTGCTCACCCTCAGCCACAAAAGCATTTGTGGTGTTTGTGCCGATCGCAGTCAGCATTCCAGTTCATCCCAACTGTAGGTTGGTCAGGGTTCTGTGCAGGCCAGTCAAATTGTCCCACACCAAACTGGGAAAAGCAATTCTCAGTGGATCTGGCTTTGTGCACGAGGCATTATCATGTTGAAACAGGAAAGGGCCTTCAAAGTGCCACAAAGTTGGACCAAAATATCCTTGTAAGATGTTGGGCAAGACCAAACCAAGAAAAACAAAACCAAACCAAAAGTATGTGGACAGGGTTGTCCGCATACTCTTGGCCATAGACTGTATCTGCATGGCTAGATTCCACTAGTGACACAATGCTCATTTGTAATTTGGGTGAACCAGCCGCAAAACATGTTCACACTGGATTGCAGGTAGCAGATAAATGTAGTCAGTGAAGGTCCTCTAAGTCAAGCAACACATACATTTACAGACCTGTATGTGCAATCTGTGTTAAGCCTACAAGAATCACAATCAGTCCTCTAGTTCAAGCAGTTCCAGGATGTACGACTGTCCCAGCTATCACGAGCCTCTTCAGTGGTGTTCGGACATGTTTGTTTTTTGAGCTTGAAAGTTCATTCTTGACATTGAAAACAGCAGATGGCAAATCGATCTCAACTGAAGGTCAACTCTGTTGCTCAGAGCTTTTAATAACGTTTCCTTTAACCCCGCCTCCCAGGAATCGGTCCAGCTTCGCTCTGGGGCTCATTCACATGATCAGCTGCACGGAAACGACTCTGGATTCAGCTATTAGTGCATTTTACAACTTGTAGGACCCTAATGATTTAAATAAGGATTATTCAAGTGTTTGTACAGGGAAGTTGATTTACCTAAAATGATCCACTGATTTACAGACGTGTCTTTCCCAATGTAAGTCTATGGGGAAAAGTCTTATTGGCCCAATGCCATCAAACGACAGACCTGGAAGTGTAATTCCACCGTTTGAAACTATGAAACTTTGCTTCAAAGCCCGGTGCTCTTCTTGGGAGGGGGGAGGGGGGATTTGGGTCGAAAGCTCCAGAAAAAGCGAGTAAGTGGACTTTGTTGACTTGCTTAAAGATTTTGAATTATATCGTACAAGCAAGTACAAACAAGTTGGTGCACATCAGAGACGGGTCTGAGACAGGAACGAATAGTACCCAGGGTTTAACCCCAGCCACCCAGATCCTGATGCTGATCCTGATCCATCTTGTAACGCAGTCAGTTTAGTTAGTAGATGATGGTCTCAGCTATATCCACGCTAAATACAATGGCTTTTGGTGTATGAAGGTGTGCATTTGGTGCACATTTTCCCCTAATGGTTAATGTTAGATGTCATTAAAGTGTGTTTATTTTTTATGATGTTAAGTCACGGTGGCCCATCTCTGCTATAAAACACTGCAGGCATAACATGAAACTGGGTGCAGGGAAGGAGGACCGTAGTGGACCAACACACACACACACACACACACAGAATGCCTTCTTTCATGTTTTTTTAATAATATTCACTCAGGTTTGGGATAATCAGCACACCTTGTCTGAACTTAGTAGGGGTGTAAGAAGATATTGAAAAGAAAATTGAATATTGCGATATTATGTTTTGTGATACTGTAACGATCAAAAAGTGAAGTTCTTTATACTATGACAGTTTTCAGAAAATTAGATAAAAAAAACGCAATATATGGCCTTGCTTACTGCATCGCAATATATTGAATCATAACCCCTGTATCACGATATGTATCGTATCGCCGGATCCTTGCCAATACACCAATAGATGTGTTTTTTTTTGCAAACCTGTGTCAACATGACAACAGTCTTGGGACAAAAAAAAGACTTTGTAGCTTGAACAGTACAATAATTAGGAGATTTTGAAAGTGTTCACTGTCACTGGCTGTTACTTTACTTGGAGAACATTCTTCAACTTGAGTCTGTTGGGAAACCCCCTCAAGGATTCCTGGCAGTCTACAGAGTATCATTTACCATCCACTGATATAAACCAGGGGCTTGTGACGTGTGTGACGGTGACATGTCTAACTTCACAGCTTGCTCTTGCAAAAGCATGCCGGTGTTGGTGTCAGTGTTGTTTAATGCTAATGTGTATGTTTTCCTGTGGCTGTGAATTGATGAATCCATGAACTGTGTTATCTCTAACCCCCTCTCTTTGCTTGCATGTTTGCATGCTGTGCCCTATCAAACGCAGACGGAGATGAAGGTAATGGAAAAAAAAAACACAACAACACACGAGTTGTTGACTGCTTTTCACTTAAAAACTTTATTTCAGAGGCTCTCTTGTTTGCATTTTATGTCTTAATGCCTTTATCATTCCTTCCAGGCCTTAAGACATTAGCATTTTTATTGTTTCTGCTCCTCCTCCCCCTCCTCTCTTCATCTCCTTCCCTCTTGTGTTTTCCTGTTTTCCTCGTGACGACTCTCCCCGCTCCTCTGTCTCACCCTTTTTCTCTTCCGTGAGATGAAAATCACGGGGATCAGAACTTTGCTGTCCCTTTTAAACTGCTCTCTCTGATGCCTCCCCATGTCGCCCACATTCGGCTCCCGAGCCGTCGTCACACTACAACACATTCTCAAAAGCAAAGTAAAGCTTGTTCATTTTCACTTCTCTAGTCAGTGTTTTGACTTTTTCCACCACAGAACTTGTATTTCCCAGCTTACTCCGTGTATCCCCATGAAGTTTCTGCCTGGCAGGGGCTCCTGTTGATTCTCTGGCTCTGTGTCTAAGCTCTTTGATTGGCTGGCGGTGCGGGCTGTCATGTTGCCTTGGTTCCGTCTAACACATGGGCTTTGAATCGCCTCCAGACCAAATGGAGATGCTCTCCTCAATACAGACTGATAGTCAGGGAATGATCAACAGTAATTAGCAAAAGTCTAAATCTGAGTTGTTAGGTTTGTTTTCAATGTGTTTTCCACCATATATCTCAAAAAAACACCAGATTTAACTCTATAAAGAGTTTCTTTTATTTGCTCAAATGCCTATAGTAGCAAACATATGATGGCTTTTAATGGCTGCGGTCATTTGTTAGGAGTTTTCTTTGCAATTTAGTATTGCACTTCCATAAGTTGGGTCAACTGCAAGAAACACAGGCTCACATCTAGACTTTTAGTTTAGTACCTAGTGTGGGTTAAGCTCCAAAAATTGGATTCTAAACTTCTCATAATGCAACTCGATTGCTTATTTTGTTAGAACTGTTTTGTAATTGCCCGCATCTTTCAATCTCACACCCTCAATGTGTAACGCAGGAAGTCTCCGAGCCCACATATTCAACTGATGTTACACGAGTAATCTCCTCAGACATGACACGACAGTGCATCCCTAGTTGTCGCATTCATGGTTTTCTTACATTATATGCTGATTATTACATTATGAGCTTTTATTACGTTTACATTATTTAAATTTCCTCCCAATTTTCTGCCACTTTCAATGTGCAGCGTGACTAAAGTGGCTATCGTTAAAAAAATAGACTCACATTTAAAAAGGTGTTATCATGGACTAAAATGGTTAGAAAATGATGCAGATGGAATCTCCATACAGGAATCATTTCCTATTGCGGTGTGAGCATCAAGTCACTTGTAGTATACTCGTCTATACATGGATGCTATCTGAGAGCATCATGATGTACAGTGTGAACGTAGGGAATCAGACTCGTTGTTAGAACAGTTAGAAAAAGAACTAAATGTTCCGTTGATGGAAAAACTCGACCTCAAGTATGAATCTTAACACCTTAGCTGTCAGTTTTCACACAACTCCCACAGTCGTTTCCCCGGATCCACTTCCACTCCTGTCAGCAACACAGACCCGCTGTTGAGAGATGCCTATCTGGGTTAAAGGCTAAGACGTATGTGGTTGATGCTCATTTGTACTTTTAGTCCAGGTTAGCTATAGCTGCTGACAGAAAGCACACATAGGTTTTCTGATGTATCTCAATTGAAGCATCCTTTTTTTACCCTATTCACCCTCCCTCCCTCTTCATCTTTCTGTAGTTGACATCTTCATTATCTTTCTTCCTCAGGTCGTTATTGCATACCTTCTTGTATTTTAAGCACATTTTGTACCTCATTTTAGCTGGTCGTAGGCAGTTTGCTCGTCATGAATGGGCTCAGAAGGCGGCCTACCTGCTGGGCTGTACCTTGGAGGAGCTGTCCTCTTCCATCTTTAAACACCATGCTAAAGGACTGCAGCACTCCACCTCGTTCAGAGGAGGACCAGACGAGGCCGGCCAAGGTGACAGCTCAGGTAAAAACCCCAACTGAGTCTCGATTCTCCTTCGTGAGATCGTGTTGGCTTTTCACTGAAAATCTGATGTGGTCAGTGGTAGTTGCCCCGCCCCTGATATGATGAACAGTTTAATTGAGATCAGTGCACCATTGATAAATACTTTATATGGAAAGCCTTTGATAAGATAAAAATTACAATTTAAATCTGCTTACTGAGAATGTAACCAAACATTTGATGCCAGTTTTTGCTAATTGACAGTTCACACATTTCTTCAAAAATAATTGAGGTTTTGTTAGTCAGCCGTAAGTGGTTGTTTTCCAGGATTGTTTCCCAGGTTTGAAATGCTGTTCCAAAGAGATAAGTCCTTGGAGAAAAACACTATTAAAAGAGTAAAACCCTGTGACACCTGTGCTGACCGTGAGCAGAGGATATCAGCTGTAGACTGGAGGGGGGGTTGAATTGACGTTCTTCATCTTGTTCTCGTTGTCTCTGACTCTGATCTGTTGTCTCTCAGGCTCTAAGGTCACAGCTCTGGAGTGTTTGGAGGCCATGGCATCCGGACTCTACTCGGAGCTCTTCACTCTTGTCATCTCCCTAATTAACAGGTAAGGCCTTGCAATATTTACTTCCAAATATGTTCCGTTATTATTTTGATCCTATTGGGAGTTCTTTTTCAGAAGCGTTCATGATGTAGTTGACACATACAGTATGTCTGTTTATTAAAAACAGTCACTGTCTCTTTCTCTACAAACATTGACATGAGATGCAGATATCATACCTACTTTCTTCCTCTCTTTCTTTTTAGCTTTAACTTCAACCCCTCCGTTCTCACCTTCATCTTTCCTGTTTATCTTTTTTTCCATTGGTCTTTTTATTCTTACCCATTTCCTTTCAGAATTGTCCTCCCTCTTCCGATACCAGTATCATAAATGCCTCCGATACAGCCTGAAATGCTCGATCGGCATACTTGCCAACCCTCCTGTTTTTCCCGGGAGACTCCCGTCTTTCATTGCCCGCTCCCGGTTTCCTCCTGGGGTTTACAATTCTCCCATATTTCTCCCGATTTATGACCAATTTTCACACCTTTTTTCATTTTCATTATCACAACCTGTTTATTCACTCTAATCTATTTTAAGTCTATCTGTTCTTATGCTTTTGCTCACCTAAAAAAATGTGGTGCTCCATTACAAACGATGCTATCTTCTAAGATGTGTAACAGATCTAGATGTAAACACCTGGAAATAGAAGCTGAAATCCTGATCTCTTGTCTCACATTCATCTTTTGATGTCAAACCCAAATGTTTTCAGTTTACGTCAAAAATAAAGGAATTGGCCTCGCTGTTCCAATAGTTTTCGAGGGGATTTTATGTTTCTGAAAACATTTGAGGAGAGAAATAGGCATAACAATAACAGAATATTGATTCATATTTGATCAACGCTGCCTAGTTTGACAGTTTAATCAGAGTTAGGGAGTTTTGCGAGACCGCTCGGCTCTGATTGGTTGTTTTTCTTCGGGCGCAGTGGAATCTGGCAAATGCCGTTAGGAGCACTAGGAGGAGGAGGCAGAGGAACATGATTGTTTTCACAGATTATCTGTCTCATGCACTACTGTCAGGATATAGTGACAGTTTTATAACAATAACTTTTGATCATATTTGCTTAAACTTACAGACCGAGCTTTAATAAGGTTAGCATGTGCTGCTTTTTTTCTGCTGTGTATGGCAGCTCTGCAGCTCTGCACTATTGTTTGAATCTTCCCCTTTGCAATAAACAATTAGCCTTGGCAGTGTTACACAGGTGGCTGTGAAACAATGTGCTGTTTCACTTGCCTGCAATTCATTTCATATTGTGCCTTTGTCTCAATATGCTCTGCTGCAGTTCTTTTGTATACCCCGCACACATGGTGTTACTCACAGATATCAGTTCTACTGTGAAAGTTGCACATTTCTATTTCTACACTGTAGAAATGCCGTCCAACATTTCCTCCCACAAAAGTGACCGGATTCAAACCAACACATTTCTGAAACAAGAAAATGTCACAATGTACGCACATTTCTGTTCTTTTATTTGATCAGATATTTATGAGCATTACCAGCCATGCATATATATACACATTGATCTTTACAGTTTACACGCCCTATTTGAATGAATACCAGCCATTTACTTTTTTTTTATAATATTTTTATTTAAGAAAAAGGGCATAGTTCACAAATGCCAAAATAAAATAACATATAATAACATATCTATACAGGGAATGATGATTCAAACTTAAGTAGTGAAATTAATAAAATTAAATTAAAGGAAAAATTTAAAAGAAAAAAAACCAACAAACACAAAATGAATATAGTAAAACATACATACAGATTGCTTTGGAATATAAATATCAAGTGTATAGGCTTCTTTACCATCAGTTATTAACACTTCATTCTAGTGTGTAGAGCGCTCGATGAGCGGTTCCTTGGCGGGCTAATCATGACCAATAAAATTGCAGTGCCTGCCTTATTTTGGGGAAGGGTCTTAAGCCTTTCAGAATAAGATACTAAAGGGTCCCATGTTGCATGGGATTTTTGGGTTTGCCCTCTAACGGAATATTTGATCTTTTCTAACTTAAGGAATAGCATCAGGTCGTTCATCCAAACGGAAACTTTCGGTGGGTGTTCCCATTTCCACTCCAGCAAAAACCTTCTCTGAGCGAGAAGAGTTGCAAGGGCAAACACATCTTTTATTTTATTAGTCATTGATATACCCTCCCCCTGGAACTCTGAAAATTGCCATTTCAGCACAGTCTTTGAGAGAAAGTCTGAAACACAGTAGCCCAGAAGTTGTTCAGCCTATTACAAGACCAGAACATATGGGTGAGCTCTGCCTTTTCTATGTGACATCGATCACATATTTCATTGACAATTAGATCTTAGACAGTCTGGCCCTACTATAATGGATTCGGTGAAGAACCTTAAACTGAATTAAGCTAAGGCGGGAACATGAGGTTGACCCGTTTACCCTCCCCAATGCACCACTCCGTACTTCAGATATATCAGTTCCAAGCTCTTCCACCCAGTCTGCTCGGATCTTGTCAAGTTTTACATTATTGAGTGACATAATAGTACTATAAATATTTGAGATTCAGATCTCTAAGCTGTGCAGGAGTTTGCAAAATAACTTCTAATCCTGTTCATGGTGGTGTAGACTGGGAAAACATGGGCTACCAGCCATTCTTGTTCATTGATACTTACACAGTAGTCAGAACCAGAATACAAACATACATAAAAAAACAACCAAATAATGAAACCAACAAACATAAAATACATACATTGTGTTTTTCAGAAGCAATCTGAGTCAAAGTGTTAGCTTGTTACATATATTGAACTATTGATATGGTCAGGAAGCATAAATGATAGTTTTATGTATTAGCCTGAAGGACAGTCTCTCGTAAGATGCCAGTTGAATTATAAGATGGCACCATGTACTCAAACTCTGCAGGTGTTTATTTTATTATGTTAACCTATTATATATTGATTTAATAATCAGAACTTGGATATGTTAAAACTGCTTTTTTTCTATTTTATATCATTGTAAATTAAATGTCTTTTGGATTTTGGACAGAGAAAACGGCAGCTTCCCAGTGTCAAAGCGTCATCATCACTAAAGATGATTCATGATAATATCTGTGTTCCTCAGGGCTCTGAAGTCCAGTCAGCACTCTCTCTGCTCCCTGCTGATCGTGGACACTCCGGGTTTCCAGAACCCTCGGCTGGCTCAGCAGCAGCGGGGAGCCACGTTTGAGGAGCTCTGCCACAACTACACCCAGGAGAGGCTGCAGACCCTGTTCCATGAACGCACCTTCGTCCGGGAGCTGGAGAGATACAAGGAGGTGCTGCTGAGACAGAACACACACATATAAGCACATTAGCTTATCATTTTATCCTCAGATAAGATTGTCTGCGGTGAAAATAGTCTCAATTAAAATAAGTATTTTTTATTTAAATGGTCATTCAAATTGAAACAAAATGATATCTTTTCTTTTTTATTCACATGCTCACCTCTAGTGGCATCTACCCATGCATATAGTTTCGGTTTTGAGATGCCAATAGACCCCAATACAGTGGAGACCAACAGGAAATTTATTGGTGTCCACGGCATTGGAACATGACATTTATAAACTCTGGATAATCCACAGAAAACACAGGCTGCAGTCAAATAGTCTTTACTGCTTAGGAAGGTTCCCAACTGAGTGAAATGACCAGGACATATCAAAGTGGCAGCCACGATAAGAGCTGGTCCAATTCTCTGCTAAATGCTAAGGAAAGGTGCTTCAATGCTTCCTTTCTTATCTCCTTTAGCATAGGATACACTGGACCATCCTTTGCCGAAGGAAAGGAGATAATGCCGTCCCACAATTCCTCGCAGCAGCAACATATAAAGTGATGCACCATTCGGCCGTGATTTGACAGGAATCCTCACTTGAATTGTACAGCATCGAGTTTGTCACTGTAGCTCCTTTTCTATATGTTATGAATAAAGCTAAAAAAAAAAAAAAGACGGTATCATCCGTCCGCCGTTGTGTAAGTGCAGTCGGATTCTCTGAGCACCGCGGTTGTCTTTATGAATTCTCCCTCACATCTTTCTTTGACCTTGTGGCATCTTCCATTGAGGTCAAGGAGGAGTGGTTAGGAAAAGACGTTAGAACGTAATTTTTTTTTGACTATTCGACCACAGTCACCGTGTCCAACGGTTTTCTTAGGGACTATTACTACTGTTAGAAGTAGTTCCAATGAAAACTGTTCACATCAAAGTCTTGAGATTATCCTGGATTCACCTCGCAAAAACTATCTGCATGGATCGGTATCACCAGAGGTAACTGAGAAACACTCATTCAAAGACAAATTAACATAATGATTGTACCCTTTTTTTAGAAGCATTGAGCTAATTACAAACAAATGTACCCTCACACAACCCAATCTACAGTCTAGTTTTGCCTAATTTCATAATCGATCTGAATATAGCTTCAGTTGTGATTGATTGATGATCTCATCTTCTGCTGGTAAATCTCCTGTAGGTTACTAACCTAAGCCTTTATCCCCTCCTGCATCTAGGAAAACATAGAGCTTGCTTTAGATGACATAGAGTCCAGTACCTCACTGTCTGTAGCAGCTATTGACCAAGCCTCATCCCAAGCTCTGGTAAGCACAAGAAACATCACTACACTGTCTCTGTTTCAGGCTATCTATGTGCATGAGATGTCATTGTGGTGAAACCTGTGATGAACTCTACAACAACTGTTATTTTTACTGTTCACCTGCCCAGGTGTTTGTCGTTTACAACTCGTAACATTGTGTCAAATTAAATCTTTACCCTTAAATAGAGAAACAAGCAGACAATGGTCATTTGTATGCTGTACCAGGCCTGTTGCCTCCATCCAATTAGTTTGGCTCTTCGTGATTGTGGCTCATTTTTTTTTTCTAATTTGCTCCATTTCCTTTTGGAAATTCCTCTCACATCAGCAATATTAATTGGATTCAAGTTTGTGATTTGTGTCCCTCTTGTTGGCTTGAAAGGGTCTCTCTCGCTCCACCCATCAGTTGGCCTCTTAATGCAAAGCCCATTCAATTATTAGTGGTACAAATATGTGTGGCACCAGGCCTTGGCAGAAAGTCTGCAGCATTGATGTGTATTGGCTTCAGCGCGAGGCACTAACAAGTGTTTTAAAATGCCCGGGAATAGATTTGTATTGAAGTTGATTGCAAAAAAAGTAAATATGCCACCATCTACGTGTGTGTGTGAAGTGGAAATCACAGTTTAAGCTCTGATGGAGCGTCATATTAGCAGCATTAGCAACAAAGGTAGATAGTTTTTGTTGCCACTCAACAGTTTTGGTGGTAATTGTTTCGGTACAGCTTGGCAGTTCAGTTCTAGGGCAAAGACGGAGAGAAGCAAGCAAGCAAAAGGACATCATAAACCATTACAACAACGCACACTAAAAGGAATCATATGACTTGAGTGAAAATGTATGATATGAAGAGTTCAGTTCCCATCAGAAGTGCGCAATGATTGTTGTCCCAGTGCAAACAAGCCCAGTTCAAGTTCAGTTCAGTCGGAGCAAAACAGGTCAGGAAAGAATCTGTTTTTGAACCGAGTGGTTTTGGTTAATATCGGTAGAAGAAGCATATTTCGTGTAGAGAGCAGTCCAAGGTGGATGGATAGGTCAACGCAGTTAAATACAGTTGAAGCTAGTTTCCTGCAACATTGTATAAAGTTTTTTTGTAACCATGATGATGAAAGTTCTCTCAGCTTATTGGTTTTTGATGAAGAAAATACTCATATGGGACTTTTTTTAAAGGGTTAGAGGACCGACGCAGAAAATCTATTATCATATCAAGGTTCCTACTGAAAGTCAATGTTGGTTTCCTTTAACAATGATAACAATCATTCACTTTTTTAAACTCAAATCACAATCCGTCCCTACCCAAGTTTTTTTTTACCTAATATTAACCAAACCTGAATTATAGAAAAGGGGCAGATCAGGAAACAGTCGTATGAATCCTTATTGTAACAGTTTTGGAAGACACTGACAAATGATGATGCACTGTCGGTGGGGATGTTAGAAAATGCTCATATGTGTCATGTTTTGAACCAAAATCACAATCTTTGCCGAACAAATAGTCTTTACTCCTAAACACACAAAAGCGTCATACTTTTTTTTTCAGAACAAGGTTGATTTTTCTATAACAACCAATCACGTTCAAAACAAACAATATAATGTACAACAACACGGCGGCCTTGACGAATGCAGCGCAGACCAGATCCTCCTTCCATTCTTACCTTTCACAATAAAAGCCCTTGACATATATAATGATTTTTGAGGTTGAAGAAACTCAATAAAATAGTTTACAGTAGTTTAAACTATACACACAGTTTAACAGTTTTAGCTCAGACAGACTGCCAGATTCTGCTTTGGGTCATTGGGATCCCGGTAGTTGGTGCTCTGCCTGCGTGAATCTATTCAACCCTTCAAATAAGTGTTGAAACTGTTTATTCGTCACGCCCATGGTGTATAAAGGCCTTAACTCTGGTCTCAGATATTAGGAACCCAGATGATCTGTAATGACCTCTACCAATGACCTTTCACCCGCCATGGTATCTTTAATCTTTGTACAGTGAACGTACAATATACAGGTTGAGTAATTCAGCACCAAACAAAAATAAAATGGGAGACATGGGGGCACCCTTTGTTTTATTAAAGCTGCTAGATAGCAAGTACTAATTTGGCAGCAGTAACTGAAATTAAGAAAAAGAAAACTCAACGGCAGCATGGTTTATGAGAGGGTTATTCCTCATTCCTGCACAATCTTTATTTTGCACTGTTCTAGTAGAATAGTTTCTCATGAAATACAATGACATTGACCGGTAAAGAAAGACTTGTTGAAATCTCATCGCGGTCACTGTTGATGGCTGCTAGCTGCAACCCGTGGATCCCAGCGGGACGTCAGTAGAGTAGGCGGTCTTAGGAACAGTTATTAAAGCTAGAAAGTTAGAATCCCTGGTTTCAGTTGGTTATATGCATAAACTGAAGCAATAAAATTATTGAGTCTGGTAACCTGTTTGCATGCTTTTAGATGACAAACAGGGGTGTTCTCAGGAGAACAGCTTTGACGTCACTCGAGAAAGGAAAGACGAAGATATCCAAAAAATAGAAAGCAATTGGAAAGATTATTAACCTGACACATTTCCATCCTTTCACCAGATTAGAAAAGGTTAAAAGCAGCCCTTTCATATGTCACAAGACATCCCGTGCTACATTACACAAGGACAGGGGTTGAATTCTCTTTGGAATTGGATAATGGCCATACTGAATGTCTGAAGAAGGCATCTGAGTGAACTTTGCAAAACCAAAGGACTTCTGAAGTGTGTGTACAAAGATCATCGTGACAAGAGAAAGCAATGGGATGCTGTCGATTAGTAAAGTTAGAGAAGTTATTTCAGACGTCCAGGATTCTGGAAGTAAAGCCCTGTTTGTTTTCTGCATAGATGATGTTATGTGACTGACAGATGACACATGTTCAAGGCTTGGGTGGACATTAGAAATCACCGGTTGAATCATCAGTACAAAAGATGAACAACTGTGTTAGAAAACAAGGTCAGGATACATCGGCTATCCAAGGAGAAATCCAGTTGTTGACACTCTGCAGAAAGCTGATATTTGCGCGTCATTTTGTTCACAATACAGTGATGAAGTTGCTGCAGCTCTGACTGTCTTCTTCTCCATAGCAACAGCAGCTACGGCAATTACTGGCTCCGGCTGTAGACAGCTCACCATGTGGTCATTCACAGGAAGCCTTGTCCTATTTTTACAGTGGGATGTTATATATCTATTTTTTTTTCTTTTTTTCTTTTATATTATTAATATTATATTTAAGATTTGGCTTTCAAATACCATGTAGAATTAACAGTAAATCTCTCATTACATGCTGTCAGAGATTGTTCAAGCACACAGTTGTTCAAATGTTTCCTTCTTTTGAGGAAATTAAAAGGAATTACAGTTTTAGGTGGAATCCTGAATCCAAAAGACCTCCATGTTAATTACGCTGGGATCAGACTACACCAGGGCTATTCAGTTACAAATTAAACTGGGCCAGATTTTAAAACCAGGAAATGTAGATGGGCCAGACATTTTTAACAGCCTATTTAAAACCTAACAGTAACCAATAACTCACTCTATCTCTCTCTCTACCATCTCCCTCCCTCTTCCCTCCAAGCTATGATTGGTCGGGGTCTAATGTGACCATCTTGAAAGGAGAAAATAGAATGAAGAGATAGATGTATATATATTAGGGCTGTCAATCAATTGAAATATGTTGTCGCGATTGATCGCATGATTGTCCTTAGTTAATCGTGATTAATCGCAAATTAATTGCACATTTTGGTTCGGTTCAAAATGTACTTCAAAGGGAGATTTGTCAAATATTTAATACTCTTATCAACAAGGGAGTGGGTAAATATGGTGCTTTATGCAAATGTATGTATGTATTTATTATTGGAAATCAATTAACAATACAAAACAATGACAAATATTGTCCAGAAACCCTCACAGGTACTGCATTTAGCATAAAAAATATGCTCTAATCATAACATGGCAAACTGCAGCCCAACAGGCAACAACAGCTGTCAGTGTGTCAGTGTGATGACTTTACTATGACTTGCCCCAAACTGCATGTTATTATCATAAAGTGGGCATGTCTGTAAAGGGGAGACTCGTGGGTACCCATAGAACCCATTTTCATTCACTGATCTTGAGGTCAGAGGTCAAGGGACCCCTTTGAAAATGGCCATGCCAGTTTTTCCTCGCCAAAATGTAGCGTAACTTTGGAGCATTATTTAGCCTCCTTCACGACAAGCTAGTATGACGTGGTTGGTACCAATGGCTTTCTAGTTTCATATGATACTAGTATCATAGTGTTAATATTGAGCCCGCTACGACCTAAAAATCGCAAGTTGTGTTAATGTGTTAAAGAAATTATTGCCGTTAAAACAAATTTGCTTTGTTCTTGTTTTTGGAGTAAAACTATTACACTATTACATCATGTTATATTCCCGTTTTACCTGCACATTGTTTCATGATCTTAAGTGCTGAAAAAAAAAAGACTTCTACACATTTTGCCTTGACCTCAAGATTTTTTTCAATCAAGGTCAAAGAGAAGTGATTGTGAAAGAAAAAGTAAGGGACATCTCTGAGTGTTGGTATCCATCACAGGTGCGATCTCTGGCCAGGACGGATGAGGCTCGAGGCCTCTTGTGGCTGATGGAGGAGGAAGCCATTCAGCCCGGAGGTTCAGAGGAAACCATGCTGGAGAGACTCTTCAGCTACTACGGCTCTGCGCAGGGAGAAAACAAAGGTGAGCACTCGACTTGTCACCGCCTGCTGAAGCAATCAACAGTAGGTTCCTGGAGGTTGCAAGAACAACAGACCGCACTGATCACACTCCTGACATTGTGGGGGGAATAATGGAAATATGTCCCATGTGCTGCAGGAGCCAGTCTGCTGCTGCGAGGAGAGAAACCCCACCTCTTCCTGTTGGGCCACAGCCACGGGACAGACTGGGTGGAGTACAACGCTCAGGGCTGGCTGAGCCATGCCAAGCACAACCCTGCTGCTCAGAACGCTGCCACACTGCTACAGGACTCCCAGAAGTACGACCGCTCACAGCAACATCCACTTTATTAGAGTCTGTTGGGGATTAGTAATGCTGTGTGGCTTAGATGCTGTACATCCATGTGTCACACTGTGTTTCTAAAAGTGTGCTGTCTTGTTTGGGTTATCTGTTTAAATCAAGCTCACTGAAAGAGTGAAACAGAACTCTGTCTGTGCACCAGATGACTTTCCTGGGACAAAGCCTACCAGACACTGGAACCATGTTATATCCATCTTTATTAGAGAAGAGCAAAATATGAGGGATGGCAGTCGCACAAACTGACAAGCTAGAGAAATGAAATTGCTTGGGGATTGAAAATGGCAATAAATCATTAAGGAGAAGCAGTTCTCCCACATTACAAAAGAAAAACATATCCTCTCATGTACCTCTAGTGGTATCAATCCATGCAGATTTGATTTGATTTTCCCAGGTTTTAAGATTTCTGCTTCCACCGTAATACAATGGAGCTACACTATAATTCACTATTTATCAACAACAAAATCCCATAAATAACAAATAAATGATAATTATATTGAAGTTATGTTATGTGTAAAAAGATGCTCAATTTTCTGATGACTTAATACATTCACAAGCACTTAGATGATGAGTAGCTCTAAGATTTATTATTCACTTTTTACACATGTTTGTTGAAAATGATACAGCTAAACTATAAACACCCAAGTTGCCCAAGTCATTTAGAATTTACTGAATTCATCACGTCAGCATCTGTCAAGTTTGTCGCTTTGTATTCTCTTCTTTTTCATTCACAAGCATTTTCATCCATTTTTCTGATGTCAATTGTCTGGCTTCCAATCCCTCATAGCAAAAAAGCAAGATATGAAAAGGTCAGATCATTTGTCAGTTACATAAAAAGAAAAACATTACGTCACTGCCATCAAAACGTGTTACGTTACTGCATTACCTACTGAGAAAGCTGCCAAAATGAAAACCCCTTTGCAATTCCTTGCACATGTTGGTTAAATTGTCCAGAGGGCGCTTAGCCTACTGTAAACCTACCTCCTGAATGTATTGACTCTACAGTCATTGCATAGCCTCGTCAACGGCATCTGCAGACGCAATATTCCCTTTACGGCTCTTTATTATATCAAGGTCAGGCCCTGTTCCCTCCATGTTACGCCTCATAGGGGTTTTATTAATGATCTTACGGAAAGATGGAGACTCTACAGTTGATATTGGTAGCATCTCCTCCACCACGTAAACAGCTACAAGCTCGCTAATTTCCCTCGGAGCGACAGTTGGAAGGAAGTTGCTGTTTTGGAGCTGTAGCACCGGCATCGTTCTCCTCCTCGATGCGCCTCGCCACCCACCAGCGTTGTGGAGCTGTGTGTGAATGCAGGTGCATTGTTCAAATTTGAAGTAGAGTTCTTCACAGCTGACAGACGCTTATCCCCCCGGCCACAATTTGCATTTCCCTGTGATGTTCTTGTAACAGATTTGAATTGCAAAGTCACTCGTTACGTTACCCCTTACAACAAAAAAGTAATCTGAGTACTCTAACGTGTTACTCTGTAACTCGTTACCCCCCATACTGGCCATCACATACAGTATAATCCAAAATTTCCAAAATGGCCATGCTGCCAGTCACTCTCCAACTATTCCTCTACATATTTAGAATGAATACATGATCTCCCTTGATGTGTACTTGCAAATAGCAACTAATCAAATTCAGACCTCCAGTATCCATACTGATTTAGAAAAAGTACGATCCACAGTTTGAGAGCAGCAGGCTACAGAGTGAGCCAAATGATGCATAGAGCATCCCACCAACACATGGCTCTCCAAGCAGCACAATATGCCCCTAAAGCCGTCAGATTAGTTCCCTGTATATTGTGTATTATTATTATTATTATTAATATGCAGTGAGGAAGAAAAACGTCCTGACAAATGCAATGCATCCTTTGGTCACTACAGGAAGAACATCAGTGGGCTGTTTATGGGCCGGGCCAGCGGGGCCACGGTGTTGTCGGGCTCCATCGCTGGTCTGGAGGGAAGCTCCCAGCTCGCCCTGCGACGAGCCACCAGCATGAGGAAGACCTTCACCACCGGCGTGGCTGCCGTCAAGAAGAAGAGCCTGTGTATCCAGGTCAAACTCCAAGTGGTAAGTGGAGGGGACGGTGCTTAAAACTTGTACTTCACTCCTAAATAAAAGCCCCACTTGTCAGCTTTTTGGGGCATCGGGTCAACAGCAATTGCAAACTGGGCCTTTGTCATTGCTGAAGTAATGTACTGTGATCAGGTATTTTTGTTATTGTTCATTTGCTGTTTGCTTTAGATTAATGGATTAAGTACAATATCCATTGTTAAGAAAGATGAAACCTGGATTCTTCCATCAATCCATTCTTAGATACATTAAAAGTAGAGGATGATTGTGGTACATTATCCAATAGCTCCAACAGTCCCCAGATCTCTTAGCTGGCTGTTGGGTTTCAATACCTGAACAATCATCTGGGAGGAGGTTGTTGGATATTAGTTTTGGGTATCAGTGCAGATACTGACTTTGAGTATTCCCTGGAAGTGGCTTATCCATATTAAATACTGATTCCTAGTTTTAAACCTTATCTAGTTTTTACACTGTCTAGAACATTTAGATTAAGATTTGCACAATTCCCAAAGTGCCTCCACCTGTGCTGGAGAATGTTTGAATAATGATTTGGATTTGTATGACGGCTGAAAAAAGCTCTAAATTTCTGAGATTAAAGTCGGAATTTTAAGAGGAGAAACAAGTGGATATACTCTGAGATGAAAGTGGTACATTTACGAGACTAAAAACTCACAAATTTGCGATATTATAAAGTCATAAATTTAAAAGGAAAAAACTTGGAAAATTGAGCAAGGCAAAGGCTGGTTTACAATCCACACTGTGAAGAGAATGTCAGATTAAACTACGAGAAGGAACATGAAGCTGTTGCACGGACTGTTTTGCTATTGTTCTATGGTATCTGAGTCACCTCTATTCTTTTTCTAGGATGCTCTGATTGACATGGTGCGTCGCTCCAGGGTTCACTTCGTCCACTGCCTGCTGCCCAAAGCAGAGGCAGTGGGTGGTGGAGGTGAGCCCCGTGTGACGCATGGAGAGAGCCCCGAGTCTGGCCTTATGACTTTGGACGTGGGCCTCCTGAGAGCTCAGCTCCGAGGATCCAAGCTGCTGGATGCACTGCGCATTTACAGGCAAGGTAAGAAAGCACTCGTGGAAACCTTGGCATTTATTTTTGTTTTACTCTAAATGATAAAAGAATGCCATTTATTTTACATGAAATGGTCAGTTTACTGCGGAGTACTACTCCTAGTCTGTGTTGTATAATGCCATGTCTGAGAAAATAACAATATCAGAGTGATGTCATCAGGGTTATCTGGGATGGGACCCGTGTTTTAAACGTATGGTATACAATTTGAAAGATGTGAACCTTTGCAGGCAGTAAGGTCTAATGAATAGATGTTATTGGTTGCTTTATGGGAAATGTAGGATCTGGTGAATCTTGTAGCTTGGCCAGGGCTGGCCAAAATGGAACTGCTTTGAATTGATTTTCATCCTACCTATGGATCAGAGTAGCTGTTGGTAACTTTTTGTATTCTGAGACTCCTAAGACATAGGGGGTCCCTCAAGGCTCAATGCTTGGCCCAGTTTTATTCCGTTGGCCTTATTATAGGTAATTTCAACACTGTGGCAAACCATTGTTATGCCGATGACACCCAGTTTTATGTCTCATTTAGTCCTGAAAGTCTTCCATCAAAAAGTATCACTCCCTATCTTTGACCAATGCCAGCTAAAATACTCTAATGTTGGTTTGTAGTTCTGATCTTTCAACTCTTTATTCTCATACTCCACCGGTTACCCCAATTTATCTTGTTCTTACTTATTTTGTTTACATTATTTAAGGTGTGACCATTCCATATGGCATTCTTGTTGTTTTCCGTGGTATTGTATTATGTGTACTTCTTTTTATTTTTTTACTTTTACTGTATCTGAATCATTTTGTTGTGGTTATGAAAGGTGCTCTAAAAATAAAGTTAACCATCTTACTAGGCATTAAAAGTAAAAAATTAAAAAGTGCTGCTTTGATTTTGACTATTGTCTTCCCCCCAATGTTATGGAAGTACAATGCTGGAGTGTAATGAATGCAATCACTGGAATATCCCTCTATATTAGCGATTTGACGTAAATGTTAGTGGCCTAAGTTTTGAAAGGGTTAGGGAAAGGTTGTCCATAAAACACTGGTATATTCTCATGGAGATCACTAAACTTTAATCTTAACTATACTGTCTGATACAAATGTTCCAAAGTTCCTCAAACTGAACCTGCTGACAAACTCTTTTATGACTCATCTGTCTTTCTGATGACGTCAAATGTGAACTCTATACTTTCTTTCTTTTCTTGCCCAAATCATTTGAATCCAGTGATGAATTTAACTTCTCTAAAAGCTCGGGAACCCCCTGTAACCTCAAACATTTCCACCTTTTAAACCTTTACCACTTTTGTTTGCTCTTAAGTCTGTCGAAAAGTTGTTTTCTTTTGCTGTATTTCTCCTGAAAATAAACGCTGACCGTTGACACATTGTTGGCTCACCACTTGCCGCAGACGCTCCTCTAACCTCGATGTTTTTGTGCTCTCCTCTTTGTTCTGCTCCCTCCCTGCCTCCAGGATACCCAGACCACATGGTGTTTTCTGAGTTCCGCAGGCGCTTTGATGTCCTGGCACCACATCTGACCAAGAAGCATGGCCGGCACTACATTGTCACAGATGAGAAGAGGGTGAGTGTTGGCAGGATTAGATACTGATACTTTGTGAGGGCTGTTTGTGTGTGGCTGGATAGTGACTGTTGATATGATGGAGGATGTTGAAAATGCATTTCACACAGGTGTGATTTTTAATTGCTGTAGTAGATGTCATAATTTTGAAAGAATAAGGTTTTTTTTTCTATTCAATATTTTTCTTATTGTCAACAAATCTAATGAAAACACCAACAATGTGCTAGTCTGTCACTCAACCTCGTCTGTGGCTCTCAGACAAAAAGCCCAACAGCTGGTCACTGTATAGTAGTTTTTATCAAACGTTACTCAAACAGGAGGACACGGTGCATTTGCTGGGGACTATTTTCAGCGGCGGATTAATCCACATTTGGTGCTCTAGTGAGTATTTGTGGCAGCAGGACGGTGTGTGAGGGATTGAGTCAAATAAACTACAGTGTGCGTGTTCATGGTGATGAAGGAACATGTCACCCAGTGCAACAGTGTGGCTCACTGATGTGTTTTTAACAACAGTGGACCTCTATAGCACAGAGGAAGAAGAGATATCAGGCTTTAATACACACACAATACTTGTTAGTAGATACATTCACTGTTGGCTTGGGTCTGCACCTGGGATTTGTTGACAATAAAACAAATCTAGAACATTACTCTGATCTTATCCCCATGTACATATACTGTATACTGTGTATCCATCCAGTGGAGGACCCTATTGACATATCAAGAACAGAGATTATTTCATAGAGAAAAAAACACATCTGTCATGTAACATACCTTGTGATCTCTAGCAACAGACACATGAACACATTTGTTTTTTTTAAATGATTGATGATTTGTTGCTCTACCCATTTATAATCTAGTGTACTGAAATCCCAGTTGTGCTTTTAATTTTTAATCCAATGTCTTCATTCTATATTTGTATTTACAGTCAGACACACACACAGGACAATGTTCTAATAAAATTCTAATAAAAATTATGAAAGACAGAGGAGCGGCCGGGCCCGGCAGTGGGCCGTCAGATTTTTAAGAGGTTAAAGGGTTAATCACAGAAAGACCTTGTTTCCTATAAACTGCGATCAATCGTATATCGTCTCACAGAAAACACAATAACGATGCATGGGGACATAAAATCCAGATCAAAATCTATTTAAACTGACGCACTCCTTAAAAAAAAACAGTTTTTATTGGAGTGCAGTTTTTTTTAAAGTGAAAACAATGAGCTCTGGTTGTGTCTCAGCACAATTCATTACACGTAAATTCAAAGTGCTTTACATTTAAAGACAAAATATAGAAATATAAACATGAGAACATGTCAGCATAAACAACATAAATATAAGAATACAGTAGGATACACGATCATACACCCAAATCACACAGCAATAAAAACCAAAACATCACACAATCATAAGTCGATATTGATAATGACTCAACCCTGGTGTGTTTAGAAGATTGCCGAATCGTCTTTTGAGAATTGACAGTTGGTATGAACATCTCCTCAAGAGGCAACAATGTGTACTTGTAAGAATTAGGAAGTCATTTTTTCATAAAAATGCTCACATTTGAAGAGGTCATCTTACTTGTCATTGCTAACATTCCTCAGCCTGTAAAAAAAACAATGTCTTCTGTGGCTCTGGAGGAGCTTCGTCCTACACTCATAAAAATAACCTTCATGATGTCAAAATCGTTAGAATGTTGAAAGATTCACTATTTCTCTACTTGTCCTCTACATCCTAATCTCCCGGTGTGAACAGAATCCCTTTATTCCTCCTCTCCTCCCGCTCTCCTCTCTCCGCTGTCCTCTTCCTGCTCCAAGAGCGCTCTTGTGTGTAATTAATTATGATTGCACAGGCTGGCAGCATACGGCTACTGTACTGATTAATTACCGGCAGTGGGAAGAGCTCTTTCTTTCCTCCTCTCTCTCCCTCTCCACTCCCATTCCCTTGTCTCTTTCCACTTTTTTTTTCTTGTCTCATTATCTTTCCATTCCTTTTGTATAGGAGGCAGAACAGTTTAGGAACATCCTGAGCATATGATTAATGCCTTCTCTACATTCTGTTCAGGCAGTATATAGCAGCTTCGCACAAAGGCGTGATTAGCTTTTATGAGTGGGAGGTGGGGCTGCTGGTGGAAAAAAACATCTCTACATTAAGGCCTCCTGTACCTGATGTGCAAAAATGTCTTGCCTTAGAAGGTAAAGAATGTTTTTGCTTTTTTCCCAGGTTTATTTATGAATCTAAAAATCCGATTGGCTGACTGCCTGCCTGGTTGTGTTTGTCGGTTAAATGTGGAATACGAAAAGAACATTGAAATGAATAGCTGCTGTCAACAGAGAAGATTTAACTGGATTAATTAAGCAGATCAGTGAAATCAAGCTCTCCTCTCTTTACCACACCACAACATAAGTGGCTCACAAGATCCCTTGGAGATGAGCTTAGAGAGGATAGCCCACTCAGAAAGAACTAATGGTAGCCAGTTCTCTGGGGAGTCGGGGATGAACAGTGGAGAATAAAGGGAACCAAGGGAGATGGATAAAAGGAGGTGGTCTGAGACAGAGAAGGGCGTATAATTGGAGGAATATTATGAAAGAATTGGTTTTCAGAGAAAGCGAAAGCGACAGAAAGAGAATATATTGGTTTGCTGAGCCCGTCTGAGAAAACGCTGTCTTTCTGCCTCTGACAGCCCAGTTCTGTCAGTTCCTCTTAATACAGCGTGATGTAGCCATGATGTTAGCAGCCAGATGGTGTACCTGCCAAGAGCTTTTCAGACCAACCAGGCAAAAACAGCAGAGAGGAAATCCACTACATCATCCAACATTCCTACCAGCGCCCTGTCCCTGAGAGGCTCATCCCTCTGTGGAACCTGACATGTAAAGTTCCACATGTGTTATTATCGTGTCTTATTATTATCCTGAGTTTCAATGCACTACATGCTTTCTAAGATAGTCTTTCAGTGGAATACACTTCAGGTTTTGTCCTCCCAAGGATGCCAGTTTCTGTCAATCTGACCTAAACCTTGAATCGGGGAGAAATATCTCAACAAGTGCCTCAATAAGTGACCCACAAGAGACAGTAAAAAAATCCCACAGAGCAGTAGAAGTGAGATATCCTGACTGTTATCTGTAGTATGGTGCTGAATCACTACTGTACACTTCTGATAATGCAACTTGATCGTGTCTTTTGTTAGACTCTGTCCAGCCCGTTCTCATTCCCAGCGCGTCAAACACTGAGACTCTGTCACGTCTGTCGGCAACAGTAAACGCTTTGAGAATATGCGGGAGTTTGGTGACGTAGTTTAAAGAGCGCTAAGACATACACTGTGCCGGAGAAAGGGGTTCAACAAACACAGGGATTTCATCCAGGAGACTGCTGTTTGTGTCCCGCGTGTTAAGTTTCACTTTCATGTTCCAATCAGCCTTTCATTCGTGTCCCGTGTTCACAACGCCGAATCATGTAGTTCTTTCCTAAATCTACCTATAGTGGTTTTGTTGCCTAAACCTAAAGTGATGCCGAGGGGCGTGACAAAGCGGCGGTATGTACGAGTTGGGATGAGAACGTGTTGGCCTGTCTGGTGGAGACCAACGTTTTTTGTAACGCAGGCTTTCTGTTAAATGACTCTGACATTTGAAACTGGTGGAGTTCCCCCTCTTAATGATGTTTCTGACCCCCCTGACCTTTCTTTAGAGGCACCATCAGAACAACTATTTTAACTTGTACACATTCATATCAAAGTCTGTTGAGCAGAATGCCATAAAATGTCCTGAGCACATTCACGCCTCCCCGAAACACAAATCCTTTTCACTTGGACACTCCATGAGCTTTCCTCTAGAACACTTACAAAATATCTCAGACTCCTATTGACAGGATGCCATGAAATGGTATCATTAGATTCTAAATGTGATCTATTTCCATGTTGTAGTGGGACATTAGAAATGAAGTGAGCAGTCTTAAAGGATCATTCTGGATTATTACTGTATTACTTGTATTTTTGTTTGTTCTAGAGGTCGACCGATTAATCAGTTTGGCCTATTAATCGGCACCAATAGGATGTTTTATAAACTATCCTTATTGGTGGAACTGGGCTTCGCTAGTGGCCGATGGCTATGAACCTCCATACACGCCATTAAACAAAGTCAAGGTTGAGGGAAAGCACTGGCACTCGAGAGACTTTAAATTACGTTTCTCAATGTAGACTACATCAAGGTAATTTTATATCGTCTTTTTCCCTCTCCAAACTATCGTTATTATATCATCCTTTAAAAATCCACTCTCGGTCGACCTCTAGTTTGTTCATCATTCCCATCAGTAATAACATTGTACTCACCAAGTTGATTGCTGAGGTCTGGGAACGCTATGACATCACTACAATGAACTGTGCGTTCCAATACCACCATATTATTTAGTATGCCAGAAAGGGATTTAGTATGTCCCAATACCTAGTATGTAGTATGCAGTATGCCAAAAATACCAGCTACTACAGCCGGTCGCATTTTGCAGTCCAGCATCCTTTTTATGGATATTCTGACCCACAATCCTCTGCACTGCAGATATCTGAGCAAGAGAGTCAAAGTTCATGGCACAATGTTATGAAGAAGTAGTATGTCCCAATTGTATGCATACTGTATGCAACAGTACGTACTTTGTAAGGGCAGCTGCAGTACGTACTAAAAGTAATAAGAAAAAGTATGCAATTTGAAACGCAGCCGAAGTCTGGAGCAAGAGACACAAGCAGTCACATGATCAACCTTCTCTTTCTGATTTCTTTCTTTCTTTCTTTCT
Organism: Sebastiscus tertius; assembly: GCA_916701665.1. Taxonomy (NCBI): domain Eukaryota; kingdom Metazoa; phylum Chordata; class Actinopteri; order Perciformes; family Sebastidae; genus Sebastiscus; species Sebastiscus tertius. The sequence continues at coordinate 32,602 of CAKAOH010023704.1, read as the reverse complement.
GCATATTCCCAGATCAGTACAGTTTTATCATAACAAATAGAAACAATGGACAAAACCACCCAGAAGTGTAAATCAACAGCCTTTAAGTTATCAAAAGTTTGGTAGTTTGATTTAATAGGACAGACACAGAGATTGGATTGTAAAATAATGGTGATGCCTTTTTTATTGACAACCACTATAGTGCAACATTACAGCAACCCTGAGGTGCACTGTTTGCCAGCAGGTAGCAGTACTGTAGGTACACATGCCCACTCCATGGGATTCTTAACATGTTCATGCTATGATACATTTTTGATCATTTTTGTACTGAATGTGCTAAAGAAGACAAAAGCAGTTTATCTTCTTCTGTTGCATTTCTGACACAGCAGCACTTCACAGTGACTTGTATTATTTATACACAGTTGCTATTACCACTATACCACAGATGTTGCCAACTCAGCTAAATCTAAAGAAGGATTCTGTAATTTAAATGTCCCTTGGCCTTCCTGGAGCACCACCCCCATGACAAACTTTACATTTTAGCTTTACGCTCTGAGAATAGCCATATTCAACACTTTCCATTGTGGAATATAATCTATTATAGCATCAAAAGGCCCCCCCCCATGGGAAGTTAGGGTTAGTCTTTTTCCTCTGTAGCCCATTTTTAACGAATATAATTCAGATATTGAGACCCTTAATTCCAGCATCAACCCTCCTGAGTTGAGCCCCAACACCCACACAGTCAGCAGTTTGTCTTCTAAAGGGTTGAATTGACACGATGGATGAAACCTGACAGAAAAGCCACCTGAGAAGCTTCTCTGTCTGACTCGTTTTGTCCCTCGAGGCAGACCAGGGGGAGGTGTTGTGTGTGTGTGTGTGTGTGTGTGTGTGTGTGTGTGTGTGTGTGTGTGTGTGTGTGTGTGTGTGTGTGTGTGTGTGTGTGTGTGTGTGTGTGTGTTAGCTGGTGTGAAGGGGGAATACTGTTTGTTGCTATAACACCGAGCTAGCATCCTTTTGGCAACTGGGTCATGTGATCTCTTAGAGGTAAGGTAAGGCCCGGAACAAAGCGGAGTTGTTTTTATTTATGTGTCTTCTGACTGTTTGTTCTGCTGGTTTGCAGGCAGTGGAGGAGTTGCTGGAGTCCTTGGAGCTGGAGAAGAGCAGCTACCACATGGGGCTGAGCAGGGTGAGTGGAGTCATATCGATGCAACATGCACACTTTCCATCTCATTATTCATCTAAAGGCCGTTACCATAACACTGCAACTTCTCCAATCGTGGCCGCGGCCTTTATTAAACTGGTGTATAATAGAGAAAGGCCTTGTTACTATAAGTATATTTCTAGCATATGTTCGAAAGACATCTCCCAGTTTAATGTGCTGCTGTGCTTTTCATTTTCTGTTAATGCAGTTTGCTGCTATCGCAAACTCAACACCTCCTCCACAATACTAATTCATGGCATACCATTCGTATCTAATCATATCTGCTGCCTTTACTGTACGTTCTGTGATAAGATACTGTCAGTGAAAGTCAACACTTCCCGCACAGATGTTTTATTATGCCTCCACACCGGCAACAGTCGTAGCCTGCAGGAACACCTTTTCTTTTCAGAAAACAACACTCTCTTTTGCCGTTATTACTTGGGGGGCGGGGGGCGGGGGGGGGGGCAGTTGCCAGTTCATTGCAGGAAGCCCTGAAAACTGTCAAATCAAATCAGGCAAAAGCATGCCATCTTTTGTGTTGTCGTCAAGGAGTCTTTTCTTCAAGTCCCGATGTCTTTTGACTCTGTGACACTCTCCATTAGACAATTAGAAAGTGTTTTACCATTCTACTCACCTGCCTTTCTAGTAAAAGATGTGTCGGGCATCGAGAAGTCAGTGCTGTTTTTTTTTTGTTTTTTTTCGTCTTCACACTTCCATTCTCACCTTCAGTAGTCCTGCTGCTGTCTCTTCTTTTTATGGGGAGGAGCTGATCGTCGTGGCTCTCTGTATCTGTGACCCTTGCCAAGCAGCAGTCAGACACTGCCAGACTCCAACTCTTTGAGATAAAAAAAAAAAAAAATCAGCTAATCACAGGGAAAAAAGACAGGCTGATGGTTTTGTTAATTAGATCTGTGAATGTCTGTGGAATAAAGAACAGCGAGTGCCTTGAGCTGTCAATTAGAGAAGTTTCTTGGCAGATATAGCAGGGAGTTTAACCTTGCTTTAGTGTCGGTGCGTGTCAGTCTCTACTTTTACCCAGTTCAGAAAAAAGTTTCAACTCAGAACTTTTTTTGTTCTGTGTTGCTCATATTACTAATATTACTAATGCCTCTTGTTTCACATTATTTTTACTGGCAGATGAGACAAACACAGGTCCAACCATCCCACACACTGGGCCACTTACTATCTAATTATGCGGTGTACCTCATGCAGTGTGGGAATCATTTTGAATAATGAATTAATGAGCTGCATCAAAGTGGTGAATAACATATGATTAATACACTGGCATTACATTACTCGTGCATAAGTCACATCTTCTCCTACAATAGGTGCCTGCCAAGTTGGGCTGGGAAACTTACTAAAATAAAGTCGATAATATGAAAATGATTTACTGTCATTGTAAGTATGTTGCTTGAAAGTGGTGAAAGAAGCATTCACATCACATAATTAACGCTATTTCCAACAGTTACAGTATATGGCTGTCCTTCAGTAAACTTGTTATCTAGTTTCAATTTGCCACTTATCTCTCAAGCTGCGAAGAAGGACACACAACGTTGTGTACCTTTTTGTTTTTGTTGTGGGAATGATTATCATCCAAAATAAGAGCGTCACCCATGACGGCACGTGAAGTCAGGACTGTGCAGGTGGCTGGCAGACGATCCACCTCTCACTGCCAAACTGCCCCTGTGGTTCACTGCCAACTTGTATGTGGCTCTCTGCCTGATGTCATTAAACCATCCCCACACTGACAAATGGGTCTCCAAGGAGCACAGCACTTCATGTTACCCAGATGTGTTACTATCTCCTCCCAGGCTTGTTTGACATCATCTGCCCGAGGCAGTCGCTTCTTCTTCTTCACCAGCCATAATTACACAACTAAATACGCAGCCTCCTTACGCCTGGGTATCATTTAAAATTTTTCGATACTAGTGCCAGTACAACACCGTGATTTAATTATTTTAATTAAAGAATTAATTTCCGTACTGACAATGCTTTTTTTGGATACCTTTCTCCATAATATGCATCTTTTAAATAAATGTCTAAATACAAGAAGCTGCATAAAAAAAATAAAGGAAATTAAAATAAATATTAAAAAATAATATATAAATTATATAATAATATAAAAAATTTAAAATCACCAAAACTTTCATTTAATTTTGATGGTAGACATTATTACTAAACATTATTTCAAATCTAACAGCATTTGATACCAGCTTTCAGTTAAGGCTGCATGATTATAGCCAAAATGATAATCATGATTATTTCGATCAATATTGAGATCATGATTATTCATTGATTTTAAGGACAAAATATTTTTTATTGCAAATTCACATTTTAATTAACAGAGCACAATATAAATACAATTGTACCAACATTTTTTTACCCAAAGTTAAATCAACAGAGCACTGCTTTCACTTTCAGGTTGTGCAACATTCCTACAATTAACAAACCTCTTTCATCAAAATAAGACTTAAAATAAGGTTCTTCTTCACCTGAATTTAGTGCATTTTTCTTATTACCCGTCTACAATAGAGAGCAGACGGGGATTTGAAAATGACAGTCACAGTTAGGAACAGTCACATCCTCTGAAGGACAAAGCGTCACTCAAACTCCGCTTAATGAATCTACTTCCACAAAGAGCTGCCAGCTAATTTAGGGCCGAGGAACAGAGCAGTGTCTGTCCCCAGACACAAATTATCTAGAAGGAGTTAGAGTTGGCCCGGTGTCAGCCCGTCGTGACTCTTTACAGTCAAAAAAGAAATTGTGGACTCATTGGCATTCAGGAAGTAGCACGACTGCTGCCCGAATCATCAGCAAAGCAGATGAAAGACACAGGGGATGTTTCTGGACGAGACTATAACGATCAGGCTAGGAAAATCACTGAGATAGTTGCTCTGGACAGGGAAGAATTACCAAGTAACATAAGCAGTGAGCAGCTGTTTGTAAAATTAACACAACACATAGCAAAAGGACAAATTTGCTAAATTTTTCGGTGGCATATTTAGCAGGATTGGATTGAACAATGGCCTCCTGCCAGCATGAACTGGTCTGCAGTTGGCTCCAATGTGATGTCACATTTAGTCACATTAAACACCGGACATTCACACTGCGGAGCCCTTGACACTTATTGGCTCTACAGAGGATCTGTGTGGCGTCTCGTCAAAAAAATGTAACTATTTTCAAATGATTTATCTTTGCTCTCTGTGACACAAAAAAACACAGCCAAGCTGCAGCGCTCCCCTCAGCCCTGTCAGAACACTGGGGAGTCTCATCCTTCCATTGAAATACATGCAGTTCAAATGTTAACACACTACAGAGCGTCTTTCTCCTGCTTCGGCTTCGACAGCGCTGTCAGCCGAAGTGTTGATCACGCTGGGCGGCAGTAGACAAAGTGCTATACCGGAGTCTGGTGTGGTTCAGGTAGTAGTCTAGTATTCGGTGCCGGAGTTTGAGAGCAGAGGGGCAAGCTGAAATGTCAAAACACCCACACCCTTTGTTTCCCATGTACAGTAAGTCAACACGTGGGTGGCGTCTTGGGTAACCCGTCAAGATACACCGCTAAAGAGCAGCAATTTTATCTAATTTGCTTCCTGCATCGGCACATCCTGACTACTTCTTCTATCTGCACGACACGTTTAGTTTGAGCTTTGGGCGTCAACTGACCCGCATCAAACAGCCCATGTGTGTTACACTTCAGAAGACACTGTGTAGTCGTATAAATTGGAAAGAAATCGACAAAAATGTATTTCAAATAATTACCTGATGGGACATGGTATCCTAACTCGAGTGAGATACTCAATATTACAGGACTCTGACTCTAGATCAGGCCATCCATAGCTTTGACTAACAACATAACACTTTAAAAGAAGGGCTGTCTCTTAGTGGTTCCTTTGACTTGCTGGGTCTCCGGGTGTGTGTCCAGTACCACCCGGGTGCTATTACAGTCGCATGTCACAGGTCAGTGACGTGCAAGAGAAATGAACAACTTGGTTGAACGTGGTAAATGCACAGAGAATATAAAGTGATGGAATTCAGAAGCAGTCGTATTCCCACTCACTAATACATGAAAGTGACTTGATATTGACTTCTCTGTGAAATTGTTAAATGCAGGGTTGGCATGTTTCCATTTATAAATAAGCGCTCTGTTATTCGGGCAGAGGTCCATATACTGATTTTGTCTGTGTGCCAAAGAGGACAATTTCTAATCCAACGTGACATGTATCTGTGAAGCTCTTACAAATTCCATTTTCTTCAAATCTGATCATATCAACATGGAGCTTAGCACATCCCTTAAAAATAGTCATTCTTCGGAGTGGATTTCAACCCACTTCAAATACAGTTTGACGTCTTGAAGTTAAGATTTTCTGTAATTGGAAAAAAATGTTTGCAGTTTTATGTGACCACAATATGTGTGAACTCTACTTCCCTTGTGTCCTGACTTTGCCTGAACTGTCCCTCTCGTCCTGCAGGTGTTCTTCAGAGCAGGGACTCTGTCCCGGCTGGAGGAGCAGCGAGACGTTCAGACCAGGAGGAACATCTCTCTGTTCCAGGCTGCCTGCAGGGGATACCTGTCCAGACAGGCCTTCAAGAAGAGAAAGGTAAGGCTGCTGCATATAGTGGGTATAGGATCACTTCAACATATCTGAAGGCTCTGTCATGCTACATCTTTGTAGCCTCATTTTTACTGCAGTTTAAAACTACTTTTCTAGGCATACTTGATGAAAAACTAATTTCAAACATTAGGAGTAGGGCTGTCAGTCAATTCAAATATTGAATTGCAAATTAGTCACACATTTTTTTTTTTATCTTTTCAAAATGGTCCTTAAAGGGAGATTTGTCAAGTATTTAATACTGTTATGAAAATGGGAGTGGGCAAATATGCTGCGTTATGCAAATGTAAACTTGAGTTTGAAACACTAGTGCAGCGACAAGGACACGATCCCACACTGGCTTCCCACCCACAATCAATGCCAACTCTGTTTGAGGTCAAACTGAAGGAAAAGTTGTCAGGCTATGATCCCTGGTCCCTTTTGTAGGTGGGCGAGTGCTTTATCCTGTGTTCGTGTGTTTTCTAAAGACCATCATGGCGTTTCAGCCTGACTGAAATGAAACATGTTCAAACCCAAGGAGAAGCCAAATGAGCTCTTTGGGTGCTTCACAAGTTGCCCTTGTAAAGGACTTTGCCATTTTCTTATTTGTTATTGTGTGTGTGTGTGTGTGGCGTGTGTGTGTGTTGTTCCACCAGAGTGAGTCTGACAAGTTGAAAACATTGCTGCCGTGCGCTGACTGACTCTTGATGCCAGTGGGGATCTGTTGACTTTCTGTGTGTGTGTGTGTTACTTCACAGAAGTTTTGATGTTGCTTGTGGAAGTTTTCTCATGTGAGCACACAGTTCATTTGGTGCACAGTTTTTGTATATGTAGTAAATGTGTGTGTGTGTGTGTGTGTGTGTGGGTGGATGTGGGTGTGTGTGAGTGACTAGCTAGAGATTAAGCTTTGGATCCCTGTCCGCCTTTTATTACCATTTCAGTTTATTCTTTCTTCCTGCATTGGGCTCAGGCCTGCCAACTAAAATTACTTTTCCAAGGGCATTTGGGTTTCACTTCACTACTCTGTCTTCCCAGGAGGAACGCAGTTTGAGCCTCATCTCTCGGGGGGAAATAGTAATCTCATGTAATTGATGAAGTTTGGATGGAGTTTGTGACCGTTGTAAGCAACTTTGCTAATGTACATTTTGTAGGGATTCAGGCAGGAGCCTCAGACAGAAAAGAGGAAAACACTCACACTTTAGTGGCTTTTCTAATGCACCTCTGCATGCCTCTGTACTGTAGTGTAGTGTAGACTCATTTTCCTCTCAAGGCTTAGTGGATTTTTCTCTGTGGATTTTCACTTCCCGCTCTCCTTGTGATGTTTTTTTTTTTTTTTGGGGGGGGGGGGCCGGGCTGAAAAGCTGTAAATAGAAGGCGTGAAAGACACTGAGGAATTGTTTGACGATGAGGTGTTAAAATGTCTCTTTGTTCGTCACAGAGCGATAATGAAGCAACTTTTATGAGGCTGGTGAAATCACTATTGTCACCCAAATTACAAAGAAAATCATCACAAGGAAAAAATAGGATATTTGCAGCCTTTAATATTGCAAACACACTGAAGTTTTGACAAGACTTTGTCTTCATCGAAGTAAAATGGTCAAAGTCATATAAGGCAAATACATAAATAGTCTAGAACAGTGGTTTCCAAAGTGGGGTCCTTGAGGGGGGGTTTCAATGGGTTCCTGGGGGTCCCAAGCAAAGAGAGGAAAGATTTAGTGATATAGTGACACAATGTATGACATCCAAACGCAAAAAGCCTATCAGATTGGGAAAACGGGGACAAAATCTTATCAAATGGGGTTCCGTGGTCTAACTTGTGTCAGTTTAGGGGTCCTTGATGTGAAAAAGTTTGTGAACCACTGGTCTAGAACAGGTGTACAATTGTGTTTGATATGGCTGCAGGAGAGTGAACAGTAAACAGTGAGATCAAATATCAATGCCCATGCAGTAAAAATGCTGACCATAACTAGTACCAATGTGGTTTGATTTCATGAATATATATATATACAGTATATACTGTATATTAGGACTGTCAATCAATTAAAATATTTAATCGCAATTAATCGCATGAATGTCCGTAGTTAATCACGAGTAATCGCAAAAATTAATTGCATATTTTTTTTATCTGTTCAAAATGTACCTTAAAGGGAGATTTGTCAAGTATTTAATACTCTTATCAACATGGGAGTGGACAAATATGCTGCTTTATGTAAATGTATGTTTATATTTATTATTGTAAATCAATTAACAACACAAAGCAATGACAAATATTGTCCAGAAACCCTCACAGGTACTGCATTTAGCATAAAAACAATATGCTCAAATCATAACATGGTAAACTGCAGCCCAACAGGCAACAACAGCTGTCAGTGTGCCAGTGTGGTGTCTTGACTGTGACTTGCCCAAAACCCCATGTGATTATCATAAAGTGGGCATGTCTGTAAAGGGGAGACCCGTGGGTACCCATAGAACCCATTTTCATTCACATATCTTGAGGTCAGAGGTCAAGGGGACCCCTTTGAAAATGGCCGTGCCAGTTTTTCCTCGCCAAACTGTAGCATAAGTTTGGAGCGTTATTTAGCCTCCTTCGCGACAAGCTAGTATGACGTGGTTGGTACCAATGGATTCTTTAGGTTTTTTAGTTTCATATGATGCCAGTATCTTCACTCTAGCTTTAAAACGGAGCTTGCTACAACCTGAAAATTGCAAGTTGCGTTAATGTGTTAAAGAAATTTTAATTTGCGTTAATGCATTGCTATTATCAGCTGTTATATTGCTATAACAGCTAGTGAAAAATGTAACCGCAGATTTCAAATTGACTGTGTACCAAATCAGTGTTTTCTCTCATCTCTCCCTTGGCATTTCCCACGTTTGGAGTAGAACTTTAATTTGTTTTGTTCTAACTCGTAGTTCTGTCATTGATAAACGTCCGTATTACTCAGAAAGGTAAATGTAAATTTGCTCAGGCCCCTCTTTATATTGCCTCAACACAAAATCAATAACTTAGTTCCTCCCATCTAGTCTATATTATTCCTGCTCTGGGGAACGTCTCCCATTTCCTTCCAACTTCTCTCTCCCAGTATGGGAGAGCAGCGTTCAAAGCACTCCGGGAAATAAGTGAGAGGGAGGATGAGGATGAGGATGAGAAAAGGGAGAAAGGAAGGGAAGCTGGAGAAAGAGAGACTGTGCCTCGCCATGGGGGAATAGACAAATAGAAGAGATCCGCTGGCTGCTTTGAAGCCCTGCAGTCTGCCTCTCCTCTCTCTATCTCTTTGACATTCATGGGGAACAGTTGAGAGTGGAGGAGCATGGGGGATTCCACTGCCAGCCAACCAACACTGAGCCTAATTAAATAGTTGCCTAAAGACAGAAACCACCCCCACACACACACACATACACACACTCCCATCCCCCCCAACGGGGAACAGGTGGGCTCAGGCAGACGCTGCTGCTTGATGTGTATGTGTATGTGAATGTGTGTGTAATGGCCTCCTAGGTGCCAGGTGTAAAGGAGAGGTAGAGGGCAGTGGAGGATGCACCCATCATTACAAGTTCTTCTTCTATCATTTAAGGTGACCACTGTTTACTTCTGCCACAGTGCATACCCAAACTTTGTATTCATATTATTCATGTAGATGGTGTTAATGAGAGATTAGCAGACAATGGGAGGGTTTTACCTGCTGCTAGTGAGTCATAATCAGATGCATTCAAATGTAACCAAACACACAAACTGCCCCCATTATTGGTACTACAAGTGTAAGTAGGCTGAGCATGCAGAGAGGTAGCATATTCGAGCCTGTCAGGGCTCACACAGCATACTGTAACACTGCGTTTCCATATATGTGTGTATATATATATATATATATATATATATATTTTTTTTTACCTTTTACCTTTATTTATTCAGGGGGAGGTTCAGGAACACCCTGATCACATTCACACCTGGAAGCTGCCCAGTACAACCACAGTCTGATCTGCTGGCCACTGAGCAGCTCCACTGGAGCGGTTGGGGTTAAGTGTATTTCTCAAGGGCACCTCAGTGGTGGTAATGAAGGAGTGGCAAGCGCTGCTTTTCACTTTCTCCAACCTGATTTATCCTGCCGGTCCGGGGGATTGAACCGGCGACCTTCCGGTCTCAAGCTCGCTTCTCTAACCTTTAAATATATATATAATACGATATAATAATGTGATATTATATATATATATATATATGTAGGAGCCGCATTTAAGTTTATTTATATAATGTATTTTCTGTTTGTGTTTACAAGTGTTCGCACCGTCCATAGGTGGTTGGGGCGCAGAATCTATAAGTTGGTGCGCATGTGAGGAGGACGGGTTACAGCAGATACCGTCATTGACCTCAGCCTGACTCAGCCACAGCACATAAATGGGACTCTGCAAAAAGTTCAAACTGGACTCTAAATCAACTGCCTACCCTTTGTTTTCATATTAAGTTTATTTTGCAATAAATAAATGGAGGTTATTAGGAAAAACAAAACTGATGTTTTCTGCCACAACAATATGTGTGTAATCGTTAAGGGGAAGTAACAGCAGAGCTGGTAGATAAAATGAGAGTGATATGCATCTTTCTATTCAAAATATTCCATCCATCGTTTTTATACACTAATACAGTTAAAATAAGTGAGTCATGCTTCCAATAAGTCAGTAAAAATACAGTAACCAGGTTACCACAGTGTAGTAAACACGTTCTCCAATTACCTTAGCAACCCGGCTACTTGTGTTCATGTAAACACTCTGAATGAAAGAGGAAGGATCCCTCTAACAGGATGCCACTACGCACAGTAGCTGCTGTATGTGCAGAGCAGAAGAATTTACGCTAGTAAGTAAATATCAACTCTGTATAATATTAAGTCAAATCTTTTTTTTCAATTCTCAGATATTTGCTGTGTTGTTTTCATAGCCCAGTTTTAAGATTCTTGAAATACGCAAATCCATAGTTTTCTCTAAATAGGTGGATGTTAGTATGGCAACCTTTTGACAGCCTGTCTTCTACTGACTTCACAGACTTGCTTCTTCTTAGCTCTCCCTGAAAAGTAGTAGTATAATTTGACAAGTTTACTGTAAATAACTGCTTGACAAGATTATTTATTCTCTGATAAAAGTCAAATTGAATCAAGTGAAAATGAGATAAGTGGAAGCTTGAGGGTCTTGTCCCGGTCAGGAGGAGTGTGGGAATCGGACATGAAGTTTGTAAAAGTGTTCAGATGAAGATAAGAGTGAAATAGCCCCAGATCAGTGTTTCTCAAGCTGCTCTTCAAAGCTGCTGATCTTTCCTTTCATCCTGCCACACTCTTTCCCCTGCCTTCAGTCGTCTGCTAAACCAGTCAATGCTCAGAAATCTAGCTCTGTCTGTAACTGGGTTATTCCTAATCTCATAACCTGGAAATGGGAAACTGACTTTCCCACTTACTTGAGCATTTGTGTAAAATAAAAAATCTCTGGTTTTCATGTCTGAAAAAGACCCTGATTTGTTTTGATGAGTAGCATTTCTAATGTAATCAGGACCTCCCAGTCGTGCCAACCCTTGCTGTAGAGAACAATTTGTCCCAATTGTGTGATATGAATGGCTCTCCAGATTACCTGCATTTGGGGAAGAATTCTCTCTTTCTCTCTCCTCAACAAGCTGCCAGTGTAACATTGATGGTTTAATCTGTGCTTGAAACGTTAGCAGTCTGTCTGAGATACGGCCATCAAACAAACATGCACGTTTATGCCAAAGAAAAGGAAACTACTGCTGATTTGAAGGCATCTCCTGTCTTGAAGAAAAGATTGTCTTGGTTTGATTCTACAAATGGCAGGTGTGTTGGAGAGTCTGAATCAAACAGTGATCAGATTGTCTTTTCCAGTACACTTGAAGCACTAAATTTTCTCCACATGTCTCGTTCTGGAGGAGCCTCCTAGTCAGCTTAAACATTTTAATTTTATTCACCCACATATTTGCTTGAAGATCCACGAGTGAAAATTCTAAGTAAGCATGGCCCGCATTACAGTATATCAACAACCTATTTATAAATAAGCGAAAGTCCCAGCCAATCTCTGTGGACCTTTTTAAAAATTGAAAAAAAAAAAAGCTTTGGACATGCTCCCAATGACTTGACTAAAGGAAAAAATACTTTTCATGAAAAAATATTGTATATGTTGCAAAACATCCTCAATACATCTATTTGTCCCAACCCATTTAGAGTGATTTTTGGCATCTCATTTGATGATCATTTTCCTGTTACATGGGTTTCACTACTTTAGCTGCTCAGTGTCTCATTGTCTTGCATACATTGCGAGCATAGCAACGCGCTGTCGTGGTGAAGATGAAGCCTGAAGGCAAAGCTCTCAATTTACTCAGGGTTCCCATGTGTTCCGGAAAACCTGGGAAACAGTTGACTAATTGTCCAGTCCTTGAAAACACGTTGAAAATGCCCTGAAAAATATTCTGTTGTCCTGGAAAATGATTTCAGCATTCTCCTATTATCCTTTAGCTGAGAATGAACTACAGGCAGCCCAGTCGCCAGGGGAAAATGTAGGCATTGGACGGTTCTGCAAACCAGGGACACGTTGAATGTTGAAGTTTTTGCATTCGGCCAGAGCAAGTGTTTAAAGAGCGATGTTTGTCTTTGAGGTGCTTTGGAGGAGAGACCCCCAGTGGGGGGCACTGCCCTTTTTGGTTACAGTAGTAAATGCAGTATGCTACTCTGAGAGCAACTAACCATCATTACAGCTGTTTTCAGTCTTGTGTTCTTCCTTTTCCTTATATTGTTGCATCTGTGTGTGTGTGACAGATCCAGGATCTGGCCATCCGCTGCATCCAGAAGAACATAAAGAAGAATCGTGGTGTCAAAGGCTGGCCATGGTGGAAGCTCTTCACCACCGTCAGACCTCTGATAGAGGTGCAGCTCACTGAGGAACAGATCCGCGGCAAGGATGTGAGTTTACACACAGATGCACACACACACACACACACACACACACACATATGTGATAGACTCATAAAAATCAGCATCGTTTCGTGTTTTGTCTGTGGTGGCTGTCTTTCAGTTTGACCAGATTCAAGTATTTTCCCCAAAATTTTATGTAATAATTTTTCATGGAGATGCCTGGCACCATTCCACCACTCTAAATTTAAATTTTCACAATGAATATGTGTTTGATAATAATATTTTACAATCAAACTGCATCATGTGTATCAGATAAACATCAGAGGTTATGCATGAAGGACAACACCCTACAATTAATGCAAAAAATAAGAGCATAGTTATGAATATAATTAATTTATGCATATGCTGATTAATTCACTCCATCTGCTGGATCCAAAACAAACGTGTCTGTCTGCCATTGATATCCTCTCTGTCTTTTCCCCTCTCAGGAAGAGATCCAGCAGCTGAAGCAGAAGCTGGAGAAGGTGGAGAAGGAGAGGAACGAGCTGAGACTCAACAGCGACCGCCTTGAGAGCCGGGTAAACGCACAGAAACAGACGGGACACATTCACACTGGAGGATTTGGGTCATGTCAGAGAAGCAAAATGTTATAAAGAATTATGAATCTTTTCTCAAAAAAGTTAGACATATGAGATGAAAGAATTCAAAGGAGCCGTCGCTCCTCGAGAAACCCGACCCAACATGAAATGAAGCACCCCTGGTGTTAAGTTACTAAAGGGAATGTAATGGGGGTGACCACAGAGGACAGCAGATATCCTATGTGATAAATTTTTCTGCATCCATGGCAACGCCAGTTTGTCCACAAGTAAATATTGAGTTGAGCTCCGGGGCCTATACTACGAAGTAGTATAGGCCCCGGAGTATAGGCCTTGTGGACAAACTGGCGTTTGTCCACAAGTAAATATTGAGTTGAGCTCCGGGGCCTATACTACGAAGCAGGATTTGGGGTTAGCGAGGTAACTTCAGGGTTAACCCTTCAGGGTTTTCCGTCCTACAACGGTGGATCACTTCTTACCGGGGTAGATCGCCATAGTAACTGATGCTGAACAGCTAACCTGCTCCAGAGCAGGTTATGTTCCAGATAAGAAATCAACTCGTATAAAAGCACCGCCTACTGACCAATCAGAGCTCGATGCGCGGATTGTATGATGATGTCACACAAATAGGAAGAAGTTTAATTCATAATCCAAAATGAAATCAACACAGTTTAAACTGACAAATGCAGGAAGGACAGCTAGCTGTATGCTGTGGGTGTTTACCGCTTTGAATTATGTTTTTATATTTATTTTTTTACTTAATCTCAAGTCCGTTTCACACCGCCGGAGACGGGGACGCGGCTGAAAGAAGGCTGAAAAAGTCACGCACGCCACAACCTTGTCAAAGGGCATAAAGAAGTGTAGTCTATTCATCCATTAAACTTCTGAAAGCTATTTATAATATCACTGCCCCATCTAGATGACTATATCTGACTCATGAGTGTTCCGTTATGTTAAATCTGTTAATTTACGCATTCACACATAGGGAGTTTTTTGCCAGCTGTCCTTCCTACTTTTAGACTGGATTATGTGTTTAACTTCTTCATATTTGTCTAATATAGTTTGCTCTTCTTTTGTAAAATGTGCCGCTCTGCCTTTCTTTCTGCAAGTCAGTAGACTTGTACATGTTACAGGTGTACAGGTTAGTTTAGCCAGATAATGAGAAGATACTCTGGGTATGTTGAAGTCGCTTCGTAGTACAGGCCTCAAGTCTGAGAATGTGTTGAGGCTGCTTAAAAACATAGTTCTTATGTCTTATCTGTCACATCTCTGATGATCTCCTATGCATCAACTCATATGCATATAATTTGCATATGAAAATGTGATGGATCCCCAAACTTGGCCCAGAACAAAAATACACCAATATTGACAGTATAAACATGCCTGATGCTTACTGTGACTGTGTAAGTATATATATGTTTATGTGTTGCGTCAGATCACAGAGCTGTCATCGGAGCTGGCTGATGAACGGAACACCGGGGAGTCGGCCTCCCAGATGCTGGAGAGTGAAACTTCTGAGAGACTCCGCCTGGAGAGGGACATGAAGGACCTGCAGGTAGAGAGACACACACACACACACACACACACACACACACACACACACACACACACACACACACACACACACACACACACACACACACACACACACACACACACACACACACAGAAGATAACAGGAGAACTGTTTTAAAGGAACACAGTCATGTCAGTAGAATAAGAGAGTCATGTTGTGTTCATGTGCTGCGCCATTAAATGGTCAATCTAACTCTCAAGTTTAGCTCTGATTAAAACTGTCACACACCAGGGTACTAATACCTCACTGTGTCCATTAAAGCACCGACCCATTCATTTTTTTCCAAGCAGAGTTCTATTAAGGCAAATGAAAATGGAACTACCTTATTGTGATGGCAAATAGAGATGGATAACAGTTTATAGCCCAATTAGCACTTAGGCAGTAAGGTAATAAAGTTTTTTCTACAACACAGTCACATTCTCTGACTTCACAATGGACTTTCATGTTAAGGCGCATCGTAAAATGTAGTTTAATGTCTGCTCATTTATATATAAATTTAACATTAGCACATCAGCGTGAATTATTGAACTGTTAGCCAGCGCTGCCTTCTGCCACTGTGGGATTTTATAGTATATTGTAATGTTTCAAAGGACTATTGATGTTGTAAAATGTCATATAAAATTAAACTTGGATAACTGAAAGGTTTCATATTTAAACACTGCTGTTTTGTCAAGACATTCAGGCAGTAATTATTGAAGACCCAGGAGATCCTAACGCACAGTTCATTCAACTGCAACGAGGTCTCAGAGGCATGCAGTATCACCATTCAGTCAAAATGAACCGATTTCAATCTGAAAAAAATCATGTGCCTCTATGTCCTCCGGTGCTCCTAATGGCATCTGCAAGATTTCACAGACCAGAGCAAAACACCCAATCAGAGCTGATCTGGAGTCTGCTGTCCAGCTGTCGTCTATAAGAGCCGGCTATCAATCACTCACGAACTCCGACCAAACGGTCAAACTAGGCAGCGTTGATCGAATATGAATCAATATTCTGTTACTGTATTGCCTATTTCCTGCCTCAAATGTTTTCAGAATCATCTTGTCGTGTACTGTTTAGCTGTAAAATTAGAAAGTTTGTGACCCGGCAGCCATGTCGAGATAAGTTGAGGAAATACCAAGCACCGCCCACCAGCCAGAGCACAGCCAATAGGAACGCTCTCTCTCTGAAATGACCTGTGATTGGTCTTCCGTCACGGGATAGATTTTTTTAAAGCCTGAAAACAGAGCGATGAGGAGGTGCAGAAGTCTAGTTTTCTCTCAGAACACTTGAATTACAATATGCTGAAAGCTTATTATGGATTTTTTGCCCAATGATGCCAAAAATATATTGTCTACTGAAGCTTTAATAGGGAGCCAAGGCAAAAACCAAAGGTATCTTGTTAATGCAGTTGTTTATATAAAAAGGTTTTACAGGATGCTATGGATTTTTTCCCCCAAAATGGAAACACAGTCAACTCTATAGTACTGTATATAAATGAATCGCATCCGGTGTGATCTCAAACAGTCGACTCCTTTTTCATGTAGAATTGAGCCACTTATCGTACCTCGCCATTTTTCTTCTGTCACTTGTTAATTCATAGCTGTTTGTCCTCACTGAGTGCACATGGATCTCTAATTAAGTTCAAGTTTTGCATTGTAACGGATCCTGATCTCACACACACACACACACACACACACACACACACACACACACACACACACACACACACACACACACACACACACACACGTCATCCAAGTATAGTCCTCCTCAGAGACACTGCCAGAGCAGCCGTCCA